>OMKY01209942.1:0-10694 GCA_900302395.1 Bregmaceros cantori | reverse complement strand
CTATAAAGTATCAATTGACCCACAGACACTGCAGAACGAGAGAGAGTGAGTGAGGAGGAGAGAGAGAAGGGAAAGAGAAGACATGAGAGAAAGGGAGAGACAGACAGAGAGAGAGAGGGTGACAGAGAAAAGGGAAGAGAGACAGAGAGAGAGAGAGACAGACAGACAGAGAGACAGAGAGGCAGCGGGAATGACAGAGTAAGACATAGAGAGAAAGGGGGAGATAGAGAGACTCAGAGATAGATGGAGGGGGGTGCTGCAGGGACGTAAGTAAAAATGCCTCCACATGAGATGCAATCTGTTCACAGGACTATAAATAGTTAATGTTAGCACTGTAGCACTCAGAAAGGGAAACGTGTGTGTGTGAGTGTGTGTGTGTGTGTGCGCGGGTGCTCACACGCGCACGTGGAGACACATACACATAAAGATACTATCCCCCGTTTGTCCATGACGGGACGCGGGCCATTCGAGGCGCGCGTCCTGTTATTACGTAAGACGGGCGTTAAGTCGACTTTTGATGTGCATTTCAGTTCACGCGTCGCGTCACGCGGGCACCGTGCGATGCGTGCGCACATCGCCGCCGAACGTACAGATCCAGCCCTACGCTACACTACGCTACACCCTGCCCACTAACACCACCCCACTAGCATCCCACACTCATCCACTAACATCCACACCCACTAACCATCCATGCTCGTGTCACGCGCTACAGAGGGACATCCATCCCCATATATATCAAGAACCACGTCGCGCGTCATTTACATTCATTCACTATGTACGGTGCTGTTTTCGCTGGTGGATGGCTGTGATGGTATTTGCGGAGATGTTGTGGAATATATATAAATTCACCCACAATGTGGTATTTTGCGGGATGTGATGTTTGCGGGACGTGCTTTTTTTTGCGGGGTGTGATCTTGCGGCGCAGACCTACGCTGCACAAACACCCTCAATCTCCCACCACCCACTCGGGGGCGACGTGTTTGTCTGTTCTACTATGCGCACAATATGAGCCCCGTGGAGCGCGCAAACGTACACGGACTGACACGCGCGCGCACTCAAACACACACACGCACACAAACACACACACACACACCGCGGTACCGACACCCATCGTATGGAGAACAGCTCATATCACGGTTGATGTTCCGTCAGAAACTCCCCGGGTTTCCATGATGATCACCTAGCGCCGTGGCCGCCTATAGGCTTTACTACGGAGCAGCGCGTCGCCGTGGAGATGGCGTTGCGTTAATTGACACGAGGGAATCCGTGTCGGGAATCCTTCGGGAACCGTTTCCCGGTACCACCAGGCTCTTACCGAGACGACCTCAACGGTGGGTTCAGGACCACGGACAGTCACGCATTATTCTGCACACACGCGTCACGCGCCCACACACGCGCGCGCATATTGACGCGCGCCCCCCTGTCAGAAACCCATGTTCCCATAAAACAGCACGGCGTGAAACGAATAGCAGCGGGGGGTCTGTACCTCATCGCCGGCGACCCGGGGCCTCCTCCTCCGCCTCCCATGCCCGCCGAACCGTTGACAGGCTTGGTGTGGTGCTGCTGCTGTGGACCGACCCCTGCGATGATCCCCGCTCCTCCAGCCTGCTGCTGCTGCATCCCGGCCGGCCCCTGCATCCCCACCATCCCGGGGTCCCCAGGTTGGCCCTCCATACTCCCTTCGTTCCCCATGATGGCGTTTCTTCTCTCTCACGCTCCGCGCGGGGAGGTGTGGAGGCTCTGGAGGGGAGCTCGCCGTGAGGTGTGTGTCCGGGGTGTTAGTGGATGGAGGACCAGTCAGCGCTGGTTCTTCTCGTTCGGCGCCTCCATGTTTTCCACGGGGAGCTGTGAAGCTTCGGGGAGCTCTGTGTGTGTGTGTCCGGGGTGTTGGTGGAACGACGGTTGGTCAGCGCTCCATCTTCTTCAGCGCCTCCATCTTTCCGTCGTGGACCGTCTCCGCTCCTTCCTGGCGTCGTGGCGACGGGAGCGAGCTGCGCGCGTGCACACCGACGACAATCGCGGGAAAAGAACAAGCGGAGCAGATGTGTGATGGGTGACATCGATCGTTTCAGCGATTCAGATCATTTGATTCAATCAGGCGTGTCTGTGGCAGAAGAAACACTCTTATTAAAATAAATTGGTATTCGCTTCAATTATATTTTTAATTATATATTCAATGAAGCTTAGCGCTTCCAGCACAGAGATTGAATATGCTCGTAAAGGATTTCACAAAAATCATTCGGCATGCGATTGAGTAAGTTTATAAGCAATGCATCACTTGTTTGCACAAATGAAATATTTAATATATTAATATTTAACTCATAACTTTGTGTTGTTGTTGTTATTGTTGTTGTTGTTGTTGTTGTTGTTGTTGTTGTTGTTGTTGTTGTTTAGAAATGATCAATCAAGGTGAGATTGTGAAATTTCACTGGGCGTGTCGTAGCATTGACAAAATGCAAACATGCATATATAGAGAAAACTGGTGACATTAACAACAGGTGATTATAAAATCTTATTAGATGATAAAGCCACAGCAGTTGGTGACCAACAGAGGCCCATAAGCTACATTATATACCTTTAATGGCAGACACGTGTTTGGGGAAAGTCATGATATGATGAAATAAGGATGATAGGGTGTTGTTGTAAGTTAGTGAAGAGCCATACGCCTGTCTCACTGTAGCATGTTGCTGGAAAATGACGATGAAGACCACCCTACTGATGGTACAGTATTTAAATATACACTTTTAAAATTTCCATTCACTGAAAACATTGTGGCACTTTGTACAGAGGCGTTTTCGGAAGACACTTCGTAGACAGCCACGTAAAGAGCCGGGCGCGAGCCTTAGCGATAACATCCGCGCTCTTTGTGTGCGTGCGTGCGTGGGTGTGTGTGTATGTGTGTGGAGAGAGAGAGAGAGAGAGAGAGAGAGAGAGAGAGAGAGAGAGAGAGAGAGAGAGAGAGAGAGAGTGTGTGTGTGTGTGTGTACGTGCACGCGCCCGTGCATCGTTTTACTCGACGGCGGGAGCAAGGCGCGGCGTGCACGCGCAGATGTCGAAATGATGAATCGGCTGTCACTGGAGTGGCGGCAGTCACGTGCCCAGAAAGCAGCGCGCACCTGGATCGAGCGGTGCACCTGGATCACGTGATCACGCGGCTATAGACGCGCTAGAGCAGCGGTTTATAAATAGACCTTCATTCACAAACCGCCTCGAGTGGTGGCAGGCGTTGGAAATGATAATAATGCTAATAATGTTAGACACACAGGATCAGCACACAGTCCACGCTTGCTTGTAGGTTTGCTTAAGAAATCAGATTACAAAAAAGAGTAATTTATTCCCCTGCAACTACATTCACATTTGTCTAGAATATGGGGGTATTCTTTTTTTTAATGAGCAGAGGCTTTTGCTTTTAGGTTGGGTTGCCCTAATGTGGGTCACTGCCTAATGTAGGACACCTAAGCTCCAGTGGCTCTCGTTCCTCCCTAAACTAATGGATGTCAGTGAAACTATGGTAAATGCAAACTATGGTAAAGTGTCTAACATTAGATTCAACTGTTCAAAACTTATACCTGTCCCCCACAGGCCCATTAGACAACTGACTGTCCCACATTCGGAGGTTGCAAAAAATGTCCCACATTAGGGCAATCCACCCTACTTGTAAATGTGTATCAGAACACTTCTCTACAGGAGACCATAATTCACTTGATTGTAATCTTGATTGAATTTGAACTGAGCTGAACATAATATAATAAAAGTAATGTGATGTAATACCTTAAGTTTGTAGGCTACTGTTACTGATTAATTTTGAAAAGGACATTTCTCAACTTATGTAGAGATTTCATCTCGGACCACCACTGCAGACTTTACAAACAGCTCTTGCCATCTCTCTTTGTCCTTGGCCACTCATATGGTGCCACTCAGCCCGCAACTTTGGATCTTCCCATCGCTTTCTCTGTCTTCCCCTCTTCCTTCCTCCTGACACTTGTGCCTTGCAGGATTGTTTCTAAGCGTCCTCGAGATCGTGTGACGTATATATTCATTGTAACATACCCAGCAAAAGCGACAAGCTTCTCGGCTAGAGCCAGAGAGAGATCAAGAAACTGAGACCAAGCCCATTTCTGTCCATGTGTCCGTCTGGGCTGTTTTGGTACACCAGAGTAACTGCACGGGCCGACACCTGTTTGAATCAATACCCAAAAGTGTCGGAGAGAGGCTCCTCAGACCGTCAGTATTGGGGTCCGCGTTGGCCAAGTGGTTATGGACACCGCACCTAACGCGACCCCATTCATGTTAGTGGCGCTGTATCTACCGCAGCGTCGCAAGTTCGACTAAGCTCGCCGACTAAGCTCGTCGACTTATCTGCAATGTCTACCCCCGATCTCTTCAACCCAGTTTCCGACTAATCCTATCCAATAAAGATGGAAAAACGGCGCTGACGCCGGAAAAAATTACCCCAAAAAAAGTACTTGCATTTATAACTAGTTATTATTTACAACTATTTATAACGTGGTTGGTCGCTATTGACTCCCACCACGCCATTTTTGTAGTTTAGGTCATTTTTAAAATGTCTCACAGTGCATTATGGGTTATATTGCTTGGTCTAGGATACATTGATGCTCACTCCTTCTTGCAGTGCATTGTGGGATACATTGAGTGCACTATGTAGGGTACATGGAGTATTTGGACATCCAAGAGTCGGAGGCATTCACAACAGAAAAGACAGTCTGGTAGACGCTGATTGAATGACAACACAGTAACAATAGAAATTGTCACATCAATAGAATGACAGGCAGACAGGATGTCTCTGGTTGCATCACCTTCAGAATGAGAATCAGAATGAAGTTTATTGCTATTGTCATCGTCTATACAACATCACAAACTAGGAATTTTTCTTGCTACAGGTGTTAGACATAGAGACAGTGCAACAAACATATAACAAGGCATAAACTAGAGTCTATGTACAGGGGGACAGTCTATATACAAGGCACATTGTAACTAGGGAACTAGTATCTATGTACAGGGTGACAGTCTATATACAAGGCACATTGTAACAAGGGAACTAGGGTCTATGTACAGAGGGACAGTCTATATACAAGGCACATTGTAACTAGGGAACTAAGGTCTATGTACTCGGGGGACAGTTTATATACAAGGCACATTGTAACAAGGGAACTAGGGTCTATGTACAGGGGGACAGTCTATATACAAGACACATTGTAACAAGGGAACTATGGTCTATGTAGAGGGGGACAGTCTATATACAAGGCACATTGTAACAAGGGAACTAGGGTCTATGTACAGGGGGACAGTCTATATACAAGGCACATTGTAACAATGGAACTAGGGTCTATGTACAGGTAGACATGAGTAGAGGAGTGCTAGGGAGGGAAAGTGACTGGTGCAGCTTGTGAGTAGGCTAATTCTTCTCATCCAACTTTCTTGGTGTGTAATTGAAACAGTAGCCAGCGGTATTGCTAAACAGAACATCAATTGTCTGTTTTGCCAACAGCAGTCTAGTTCCTGTTCGCCCAGTAGGAGAAGCCTCACCAAGGATCAGAGACATGGAGGCCATCACTCCTTGCGGTCGTTCCACTCTTCAGGACAAGTTGATGTGGACACACCTCGCATTCGCCTCGGCCGTGACCTGGACGAGCATTCCAGCAGCGACCAGTCATGTGATACTGTCATCCGTGTTGGGTCGGACGGTTCTGTCCACGACGTGAAGAGCTCCCTGGCTTGGCCGTTGAATCGGCCACCCTTCGTCCCCATCGTGCCCTCAATTAATCACGGAGAGTCCACCGATGATCCTGAGTTTACAGAACTGCTCCAGGAACTGTTGAAGATTCCACAATCGCAGATTGAACAGAAGAGAGAGAAATTTCAGAGGGCAAAAATTGACGCCACAAAATTTGAGCCAAAGCCACCTGAGAGGGATTGCCTGAAATGTGAAACTTTTGCTGAATTGCAGGAACGGTTAGGCTGCATCGATGGCAGTGAAGCAGCATCCGATCCACCCAAAACCATATCCAAACACTCTGTTGTCAATGAAGTCATAATGGAGGCACAGCCTCAGAAAGACGCAATAATGACACCGCGGAACAAACCGGAAAATGGCCTGTCTGAGTCCTTAGTCTATAACAATCAGGAGTACATCCACAATCAAGTGTCTCTTATAGCTGACAAGAAATCAGAAGCAGCAGTTTCTGATGACACATTTCAGCGGGAAGACTCCGGACTTTATGACTGTGAGGATGCCAGTGCTGCCAGTTCAGCAGAAGAAGTTCATAACCAGGGCCTTGGACAAGGTCGAATCCAGCGTGCAAACCGTGCTCCTGAAACACTCAACGCTATGATCGCCAAAACCGCCAAAGAATCTGCCGAAAATGAACCTCATGTCATGGCAGAAGCAGTCACATTGTCCGAAGAGAACCACACTGTTTCTGAGGATAGGCCAGAACTTCGAACCTCACCGATTGGCAAGAGTTACCCTATATCTTCCCAATCTTCATCGCCGTCACCACCATCTGTATCAAAAAGTGTTTTCCTTGGGGACATCTTACCCAATCTGCCAACAAACCAACTCAAGGAGATGAAGGCCACCATCACGGTGACCGTCCAGCAGCCACTGGACCACAACGGTGACGATGAGATCGTCTACTCGATGGTGGAGGAGGTGACCCTCAGTGGAGCGTTGGATCGCGACACCGATGGACGCAGCATAATCCGCATCCGGGAGAATCCCCAATCCCCCTCACATTCTCAAAGCTCCACTTCTTCTCAGCCAATCAGGATCATCAGCAACATCACTGAAGAAGCAGATACAGCACAGAATTCACTTCCAACGTCAACCAGGGCTTCCAGTCCACAGAAGAAAAATCAATCTTTAAAACTCAACAGGGAAAATGCGACACTACCTTCCTTTATCAACCCCACACTTGTTGGGACAGAGTTCCACAAGGATAGCAACGAGCAGAACCATACAGCTAATGTTTTCTTCCCGATTAAAGAGTCAAAGTTTCTTGACGGCACGGAGCACAACTACAGACAGCCAGGAGAGAAACGGGCCTTCACATTCGAAACCCCCAGCCATGCGTATCACCACATATCTACATTGCCGTTGAGGCAAAAGTCATGCGACTCACTCGACCTACATAATGAATCTGCATATGATAACAAAAGAGCTAAGAACTACAGCAAGAGGCCGAGGGAGGTAGATTGGTCCCTTTCCCGTGGAGCTGAGTTCCAGCGATCTGCCGCTCCTCTGGGCTGTTTGGGAGGTGACCGCAGCAGCGCCAAAGGGATCGCGGCATCGCTCGGTTGCCTGACGGCCATTCACCCTGACCTGAGGACCCACAGTCTGCCACGACGCTGGCACGAGGCTTCTAGTCATATAGACTGTAGTGGTCACGGTAGTGGTTATGGTAGTGGTCACGGTAGTGGTCATGGTAATAGTCATGGTAGTGGTCATGGTAGAGCCCAGCGCCATGCAACCGATGAGCGGTCCCACCTCAACAGGACTACCATGTCCACGCCTTCGAGCCCGGGAGTCACCGTGGACAGGAGGCACCACCGCAGGCATCATCGTGCGAGGAACGACAGCTTGGACCGACCTTCAGCGCAGTCGATGAACCACCGCTCGGAAAGCACCAGCAGACTGGAAGGTATGGGTAGTTGTGGGGGCACCCTCAACAGGAGAGCACGGTCTCTCTTTAAAGCTGCCTCAAGGTCTTCGGGCCAAAACGCTAACGACGGGATGAAGTCCGAGCAGAACACCGGCTGGAATCTTGCTGCCAAGTTGTGGAGAATGGCTCGGCGCACACACTCGTTGGGAAGGACCCCGGCCGAGTTCAAGTCCCTCGATCGAGGCAGTAGCACCACATCTGTTAGTTCCCGGGCGAGCTCCAAGGGGAGCAGTGACAAGAAGACCAGAGAGAGTTCCAGAGGCTCTTATGAAGACCTCCTGTTCAAGAACAGGGGAAAGCGAAGCTATGAGGGGGAGTCGACCATGTCCAGGAGTAGCAGGAGTTCCAAGAAGACGTCCAGATGTGCTCCTGCTGTGGAGCCCAGTCAACATTTGGAAAGGTAAGAAGAGAAATATAGATATCATATTTTGTAGCAGCTTACAAAGAGACGTTACCACCAGGGCTCTGAACGGGTTCAAGGAACGAAAACGAACAAATAGAATGTTACAGAATTTTACAAGGAGCGGAAACAGAAACGAAAACATATTTCTTCAACTGTTCCGAAATCTACCAAACCGATTTTGTTTTTTCATTTTTTGTTTTGTTTTTCCATTGTCTATATATTTTAACGTATTCTATGTTTGGGGGACTATTTCCTTCCACTTTCACTGTCAGACATCAAGCCCCATGCATCTGCGTCTCCATCTTGTGGACAGATGGGGAAGTGAATGTAATGGCATTTTAAACCCGGTTTTCACGTTAATACAGTTGCATTGGAGTCCAGCAAATATATTTTGTATAAACTATAACTAAAGTTAACATTGCACAATATAACAAACTTTAAGAACAAACACATTTTTTGCGCTCTGAACCGGTTCAGGACCGATATTTTGGTGGCGGAACGATTCCGAGAACTAAAACGTTAAACATAGGCCTCCCTGAACTGTTCGGAATGGAACCTTTTAAATATAATTTAGTTTTCAAGCCCTGGTTACCACAGCCATCACCATGCATTACTAAAGCATTAATATATACTAACTGGTTAGCCAAGTTTACTTATGGTGTTTCGAAGTAGTAATTATCCCCTTAGCTACAATTGCACTTCAGAGTGGTTGCATGCCTTGGTGCGTTTGCGTGCTATTGTCATTGTTAAAAACGTGAGATACAAGTCTTATCATGTTTTCCCCAATAAGTCACGGTTTGCCAAATACACATTGGATCATTTTCCAAACATAAAAGGTCATCTTACCAGGTTCTGTGGATGCATTCATCAGCTTTTATTCAAGATACTTCAGGACAATTCAGTTACAGACTGGGACACCCATCGTCCCTCCACAGCACCAGCATCAGAGATTCTCTGGCTCACTTCCCCTGTTCTAAGGCTGCACGATTTTCGGTATCGAAAATAAAAACAATGCGGTTTCGGTTTCTTCAAAGCATCGGTTTCTCCGTGCATCATGTGTGGAAGGGCTCTGTGTCAATATGTTTGGGAATTTGAATAAATGTGGCCGTCCCTTGTGTTTGTCCGTGCACCGCCGCGGACGGTGTGTTGGGTGGGGGGGAAACTTGGGTTGGGGGCTTGTTTGGGTGTGCCGTGGAGTGCTTTCAAGGTTGATACGGCTCTCAGCCCACACCACTCCCGTAGGAAACAGAGTGGGGCGCACAGTTGGCCATGGAGGCGTATCCAATCAGCCACTCCTGCGTGCAGAACGCAAGCCGTTTGTGTTTCCTTCTTTCGAGAGGTTCACGTGGGCTTTTGAGAGCAATTGAGCACTTTTAGACTTTTAGAGGTCGAATTAATTATAATTTGAATCAGGTCGAAAGAGCCGGGTGTTAATGGTTAAGGCCGGTCGACAACTGCAATCATCCACCCGACGACTCAGCTTGCTTCGGGCGTTTAGCACGGCTGCGTTAAACCAGGTTGTAAAGATATAGTCCAACACGATGCACGAAGACCGTTAGAGCTGTGTACACGCTGGAGACAGCGTCTCACCGATCGGCTGTTCTTAGCTGTTTTTGGCAACTGCTAGCGCTGAGGAGGCGATGTGTCCTACAGAAACAAACCGTTCATACTGAACTATGAGGGTTTGGGTGTCCGAAACATTGGCAAATATTCCCAAATCAGCTTAACAATGTGCCGATTCCTTAACAACAAGAAGAACAGTATTGATAACTTTAATTAAGACCCACGGACGGGTGGATATAATATATTTATTTTAAGTACTGGAAACTCGCTGAACTGATCCAAAGTTGTGAGCGGTGAAACTTCCATCACTCGCAGCAAAAAATCTCGTCCTTCACCTCTCAGTATTTAAATTTACCTAACGAAGTTAACAGTTTTCATAATATTAATGTTGAATCCTCAAATATTTAGTGTTTTTTCATATGTTTTGACAAACACTATATCTAATCCAAAGTGGAAATTAATGCTGAGCATCCGATATAGTATGCTTTGTTGATTTTTCGGGCGATGCGATGCAGTTTTATTTATACATAATGTATAGTTTATTAATAGTTTAGTTATTGCCCTGCTCTGGTTGTAAACTTCTTATGTCCGTTTCACAGCTACCCCTCACCCCAGTCCCAAAGGTCAGCCTCCAACAGACTGTCTGCACTTGGGAAGACGGCTGCAACGTCCTCCAGATGTCGCCGTGTCTCCAACCCGAACACCAGAACCTTCGGTTTTTCCCGCAGCGACCTGCGTGATCGCAGCACCAGCCTCTCCCCCGACCGCAGCGCGTCTCGGCAGCCGTCCTGCTTCCCCTCGCTGTCCTCCTCGCCACCCTGGTCCGTCCCATCGCAGAGCCGCAGTCACAGCCAGAGCTCGTCCTGCTGCTCCACCTTAACCAGGTCACCCATTCACGGCGTCGTGGACGGACGCTTCGCCGACTTCATGAAAGAGTCCTGCCTCGCGCCAGCGGCGTCCGGCACCAAAGGCCGAACCCCAATCGAAGAGGACGAAGAGGATGACGAGTATGACGATCCGCTGTTTGACGGCTCGTCCGGATGCAA
>OMKY01209939.1:0-15501 GCA_900302395.1 Bregmaceros cantori | reverse complement strand
AGCCTGGCGCCGCCAGGCGAACGCGTCCGCCCCTCCGGTGACCGCTGCAGCGTGTTACTTCACACTGCTCCATTCTCTACGGATATGGATGAAATTCACCTGTCCATAATTGATGCTACTTTCGTACCCTCCGTTTCGAACGTTTTTACCGTAGACTGTATATAAAGTAGACGCAACGTGCATGACGTCATCCCATTGCTTTCATCAAAATTTTTTGTGCCCACGGACTGCGCGCTGCAATTGTTGAAAGTACCCGTATATCCGGGACAAGAAGAGATAGAGAGAGCTATACAGTAAATGAGAGAGAGACACCCCAAACACGACTTCTTCTGATGGTGCGGTCCGCTAGGGGCGCCAACGACAGAGTCAGAATGAATGGGATCCTATGGGAGCTGAAATAAAAAATATTAACGCCAAATCTGACGCGTTTGTGAAATTATGACCCCTCTCACTCAATTAACCGATAATTATCCCGCAATATACTTAAAAAAATCAATTAGGAAAGATCTTTAAATAGGTTAAAACAGACTGCTAAGATTGGAATATTTGTATTGGAATTCCCATAGGCCTCGGTTTTAGGAGACTAACCTCCCCCCATAACAACCCAGAAGTAGGCACGGACATCAAAACGAACGCGTTGTCCATTTTCATATAGAGTCTATGGTTTGAACACGCAGTAATTGGACGTGGTAGGTCGTATTGGGTTTGAACACACAGTAATTGGACGTGGTAGGTCGTATTGGGTTTGAACTCACAATAATTGGACGTGGTAGGTCGTATTAGGTTTGAACACAACAATTGGACGTAGTAGGTCGTATTGTGTTTAAACACACATTAATTGCACCTGGTAGATAGTATTGGGTTTGAACACACAATCGTTCATGCAATTATGCCCTCAGAATGTATCTGTATTCCAGACAGCTGCTTAAATAAATGAAGCTAGTGTAAAAAATTTGTATTTCCTGTACTGTCTCTGTTTTTCAACTTTAATTAAACAAGTCCACACCATGACGGACTGTCTGACACACACACACAGAAACGCAACAAACAAGAAGTGTTTATAGTGTCAGACCATCAGCAGACATGTGAATCCCGGTGGTGTCCAACGTGAAAATAATATTCCTTTGATCCGCACACACCAACTGTGACGGCGTCTTATGGAAAATGTGACACACGTGTTCGCCAGACGAGGACAGAACGACACACTTTTCATCCTCTAAGACTCAGGCCTTTTTACTTGCCCACCGCGTCAGCTCCATCGACTGTTAGTGAACGCTCCAGCGACAGCCTCGTACGAGTTTGTCATTAACGCATAACCAGAGGTGGAAAGAGTACTGAAAAATTGTATTTGAGTAAAAGTATCTTTACTTTGCTTAAATTGTACTAAAAGTGTAAGTAAAAGTAAAATGACATATCTCAAAATGTACTTGAGTAAAAGTACAAAATTACTTCATTTAAAATGTAATGAGTAAAATGAATAAAAGTTACTTTCAATGATTTAATGCAAAAAAAAAACGTCGTTAATCAGCACAGGTTTTTTAAAACTTTTTTTTATCAATATTCACATTACAGCTTTGTGTGATGTGAGATGCGTGGACGATGCATTGGTTCTGGCTCGCCAGGCTGCACAGGAGTTTAACTTTATGCCCAAATTAAAAATGTTCACAATTCACCAATATGTTTTGTAATCAGTAACGTGAGGGGACTCAAATGTAATGAGTTAAAAGTACTAAGGTAAAAATGTACTTGAGTAAAAGTAAAAATTACACATTTCAAAAACTACTCAGAAAATTACTCATAAAAAGTAATGAATTACAGTAACGTGAGTAAATGTAATTTGTTACTTTCCACCACTGCGCATAACACTATATTTCACTATATATTTATATAGCACGTTTCATGCAGAGCCATTCAAAGTGCTTCACAGCAACACAACAAAAATACGACAAACAATGGCTGTGTCCAAAAATAGTATATAGTGCACTATATGGGGCGCACGCCATTTTGTAGGGTTGTCCGAATTCTCCATGTACCCTATATAGTGCACTGAAAGTATCCCACAATGCATCGCAAAAAGTAGTGAGCATCGGATGTACCCTAGACGGAGCAATATAACCCATGATGCATTGCGAGACATTTTAAAAATGACCTTAACTAAAAAAATGGCGTGGGGGAATAGCGACCGGCTGTGGCAAATCGTTATAAATGTAAGTACTCTTGACTTTTTCTGATGATTGTTGAATTTTATCATTATATAATTATACATATACATTATTTTTATAATTATATTTTGTAATAATTTTGACGGCGCCAACTCTAGGGTCCGAAATCTCAGCCGTTGCTGTCGAGTGCACTATAAGTGACTGCACTATATGGGGGGGTAGGGAGTAGGTGGTAGGGAACGATTTCGGACACAGCCAACATAATATGCTGCAAGTCTGTAGTGAAATTCCCAAGTTCCCTCATCCTGTCTGCTCGATCGAATGTACCCCAACAAAAAATAAAACCACAACACCATGTACATCTCCAACCAAGCAGCTAACACATTAGCCGATAGCCTTTGATTGGAAAGCAGCAGACAACAGAAAGTCGGTTTCCCTGGAAGAGAGCTGGTGGAGGTAATTATTGAGTAGAGACAGAAGGTGATTGGAGGCTCTTAGTAGGAAGAGCAGGGAGGTGGAGAGAGGATGTGAGAAGGAAGTAATTCAGTTGATACCGAGCGAGGCACAACCCGGGAGGAAGCTGACAGAGACCCCGGGGCCATGGGGGGCACCTGATAAACATGCTGCTCGCCAACCAGGTGCATGGGGGAATAGACTGCATGTCATCAGAATACAGTAGATTCCCAGAATGTGAGTATGTGTAGTCCCTAGCAGGCATTCATTCCAGTTTGTTATGAATAAAGACTGAAATCAAAGGTGATCTGGAGCAGGTGTTCTTAAAGGAAAATTCATACTGAACTAGAAGCACTCAGAGATTGTAAACCTGCGCCGTGGTGGTACAAAAAAAAGTACTGTTAGTGCTCATAATAAAGTAATTAGAATAAAGTTACTTACCCATGTAACCCACCTTACTTCCTTCATTAGCTCAAAGAAAATCCAGCATCCACTTTATAGTAAAACGGCGCACGGTATAAATGTTTTATTCCATACGTTTTCCAACTTGGTTTATCCGAGTTGGATGCAGCGATGCCATTGCTCCAATGAACATGTGACGACTCATGAGCTCCACGGCTTGCGTGGGCAAGCCAATCGTGCTCCATAACGTCACGGGCTCGGGTGGCACAAAAATCCTCTGGGGTGATGTCACCACCATGCAGTGTTGTCGGACGCAGAGATGGGCAGTAACGCATTACATTTACTCATTTTTTTTGTGTGTACTTTGTTACTTTTGGAGAACATTTTTCACAAGTTACTTTCTACTTTTACTCAAGTAAATTTGAGGTGAATAAAAGTACTTTTTACTGAGATGTCAGTAAAAAGTACTCGGTACATTAACTCTGCCTCTAGCGACACCCGTTGGGAACTGTTGGCACATATGTTGATGTCATATCTCTCTCTCGGGCGCTTTCTCTCTCGCTCGCTCTCTCTCTCTCTTGGTGTCTCTCACTCTCTCTTTTTCCCGCTCGGTCTCTGTCTCTCTCTCGGGCGATCTTTTTTTTTTCATTCATTTTTTTAATTCATTTTTAAAACTGAAAGTTACTCAGCTCTTTTGCTACTTAAGTAACTTTTTTGTGGAATACTTTTTTACTTTTACTTGAGTAACTATTTGGATGACTACTTTTTACTCCTACTTGAGTAATATTTTGCTGAGGTAACAATACTTTTACTTGAGTAATTTTTATGGCTACTCTGCCCATATCAGAACTTTTACCAAGAGTTTACTAAGAGTATAATTAAAAATGATACAACAAGGATACGCGGGAGGACGCTTGAAACCCTGCGCTGGAGCGGTGTTCATCTGCCAGCGCTGCCGCCACCGTTCTACTGACAGGATTTGTCGGGTTCACCACGGCAGAGGTATTCGATCTAACTCCAACCCCAAACGCTGGCTCCCACTTATCCGCCACACGGCACTCAGATGCAGGGCTATGTGAATGTGAGTCATGGAATGTGAAATTAATGCATTGTTCGCCTATAAATAGAGGCATTATTATAATATTATTAATATTATACTTTCCATCCATAGAAATACCACTTCCAATTTGAAAAAAAAAAACATGTATAGGCACAAGCAGTTTAATGTCAGTTCACACATGTGAACATGTCAACAGTAAGTTCACACATCTGTTTATAGTGTTGCACAGTGTGTTAATTATAACCCACTTTCATTACAGTGTATTGTCAAAGGTAAAGCTAGTTGTTGTTTATTTTTTCAAGATGGCTTGACTGAATATAATTGAAAGTAACGTAAAGTAACTAAAGTAATCTAATTAAGTTACTTCGAAAATAAATAAACAAGTAATCTAACTTAGTTACTTCTTCGAAGTAACTGTGGCAACACTGGTGAATTGTTGGATATTGACCGCTCTGTCTTTTTACTGTATTGTAATGATGGGGCGCCCCCACGTGGAGGAGGGGGAGATACGGCTGGATGCGTTCGACAAGAGGTCAGCCTGGCTACTTTCCAAGCTTCATCCATATTTGTACAGCGCTGTTAGCGACACCTCGGTCACTAATGGTTTCGTACCCAGCATGCCCTGCGGCACCCAGCTGCGGTATCACCATTCACTACAGTATTATTGTTTTCTGCACGGAGACATGTTTTATTGTTGTGCAGTACGGGTTGGGTTATCTGTCGGTCCATGTCTTGTTGATGATGTTGATAGTGTTCTTTGCCCAAGATTAATCTCCTTTGGGACAATAAAGACTCATCTCTTTTCTCTCATTTTTAGTTGCTTCTATCTTCACCCCCGTTTGGGTCCGTGGTGCAAAGCTATGCTAAGTGTGCGCCAAGGTGAGTCGATGCACAGAGTCAAGATAGGTATGTATGGACTCATCTAAGATCAGGTAAGGAAATAGTTTTGTATAAATCTTTGGTGGTGTTGTTTAGATTGCATTTGATTCAAGGCCATTCTTCTTTCGAGATAAAACGGTAATAAACTAGAAGCACTTAGAGATTGCAAACCTGCACCATAGTGGTACAAAAACATAGTACTGTTAGTGCTGGCAGTATGTGTGGCTACCGTTTTATCAATGCAAGTGCTCCTAGAGTGGCGTGATTGCTATTGATGCCACCAGTGAACATGTCAACTACATTTCTCAGCGGACCCTGGACCGAGAAGTCTAGTCACATGACCGCACAGCGGTCTATCAGTAAGTTGGTGATTAAGTATGATTATGTATTTATAGGCTACAGAAATTCACCAAAATCACTTCTTTCTTTTGTCATTTCGACCAACTCTGCAAAATTTCATCCAGGTCCGTGCACAATGTATTCAGTTAACGAGGGGACAAACCAACGCGGCCAAAATAAATAAATACATCTTGCCACAAGTTAGTGATTTCAGACATTTCAGTAAATGGGGATTAAGTACACCTTTTTATAAAAGGTTTTTTTTTTTCGGGGCGCCATTTTCTTATTTTGCTGACACCGCTGGTGTGAAAGCGGGATGAGAGAGTGGGAACAAGCGGACCTGCACTATATCACCGTGGGGCGAAGCGATCCCAAGGTGCTGCGTGTGCAGTGAACTAAGCCAAGACTATGTATGGGGCTAAATGCAGCGTTCTAACCGATGTACGAGTTAAGTACACTTATAGAGAAATATACATCAAATACAAATATACATTTAGAAAAAAAGGTGAACACTGTCAAGGTCGCGATGCAAATCAAAAAAGTAGGTGCCGTGCATATTTTGGAAAAGTATTTTTTTTACCACCACCTCAGAGAACTGCTGGCGACTTACGCCATCACTTCAGTTCAGACAAATTGCAGTACACAGCAGTTCCACAGTGGAAGCGGGGGCGAGGGAGAGGCTGTTCAACAAAACAAGACAAGTTTGTTGTGCGGTCCAGGCATGACTGCACAACTCAGCTTGTTAATGCCCCACAACCTGCACTTCTTACACACTTTCATCACTGCCGGCTAGTGACAGCTCACCATTCTTAACTCTCACCATTCCCAATACAACATTCCACTACACTGGCCCGGTGTGTACACTATGTTACGAAATCCCTATGTTCCGTAAAAGTTACGAGGCGTTTAGACATTAGGGTTAGGGGTTAACCCCTATTTTTTTTTTTTAAGTTAACTCACCTTTTCTCCCTGACCTTTCCTAATTAGATAGTTACCTCCTGTTTATTTCTCTTTTTTTCCCGTTTTCTTTGGTTTGTTTCTTGTAAAGCGAACTTGGGTTCCTTGAAAGGTGCTATATATATTAAAGTTATTATTATTATTTTTTTTTAGGATGTGTTCTGGTAAGGGCTGTGGACCATTTAGTATGGTGCAAGAACATATAGATACATTGTCAATTTATTAATTTTCTTTCTTATCTTTTGCTTTGAAAATGATCTTCCATACGCACTACATAATACAACAGCTCTAGATTAAATTCTAGAGTAAATTCATGTGCTGCAGGTTATACCTTTTCCATCGCTCGCTCGGGGATGAGAGAGAAGGCAGAAACAGACTCCCAGGCATACTTTTCTAATAAAAAAAAAACAACAAAGTGAAAAAGAGCATAAGCTTTTTGGGTGCTTGCAATTAAATTTACTACTATTATGGCAGATATGCATGCATGAACACAGTGTTTCATACAGTGTACGTTTCAGATTCCCACAGCACCCCCACCCCAGTCATGATTTCCCACACTGTGTATGAACTTCTAATTTTGAAGTATAAATAAATAGCAGCCTAGCCGCGGGATTATTCATTACCACTTTACTGGTCCACAGTAAAAAGTGTTGGTCCAGTACACTAACTCCCCTGATATAAACTGGAGATTGGCTCAGCGCTATAACCAGCCGCTAATGGCGTAGCCGAACATTATCTGGGACGTGGGAATTTTTAACACTCATTGAGTTTACTTGTCGCGAATGCCCCTGTGATCCCAAAAGGCACGACGTCTGTAGCATAATATACAACGAACGGAATCGCTAAAGCTGTTGCATCTACGCCAGGAGCCGCAGGAGTTGCCCCCCCCCGAAAGGATTTCTAATATATTCTCTAATTTTTCCATGTGCATTCATGTAACACACGCCCTACAGAAATAATGTTTTTGAGCAGTGAGGATGGGGACACCAATGGAGGCAACATCACTTTAATGTTTGTTTCTGTACCCCCGGGCTCTTAGCGTTGTGAAGAACACTAGTCCACAGCTGCCAGCTAGAAGAAGAAAAAAAGAAACCTCACAAACTCGGCTCGGGAAGACGGGGAACAAAACAACGCTCGCCACAGAGTCGCAGGGGGTTGCCGATGTTGCAGGGGGAAGCAATTAGCCAGCGCAAAAGTGTTTCCCTTGAGCTTAGCAGCCGTAATCAGCTCTGGAGACCAGACAGGCCGGACTCGGAGGAAAACTCAACCGCGTCCGCTTACAGAACTGCAAAGACACGGGAAAGAGGATTAACCCCATGAAACCCACTCGCAGAAAACCGTGTCAAGTTTGGAAATAGCGGGTTTGATTGTCCACAAATCTTTTTTCTTCTGTTATGTAATAGCCACTTGTTGAAAAAACAGCCAGATCAAGAATCAGAGCTCAGTGGAAGTCTTCTTTTTACAACGTTCTTAAGATTAGAATTATGTTTTGTAGTCACTACTCAGCCTAAGTAGTGATTCTGTGATCCTGTCATGAGTATTTATGTGGCAAAAAAAGATCCACTATTAGAACACGGAAAACCAGACTCTCCTCCTCATCCAGCATGCTTCCTTCTTGAGTTGCATGCCGCCAATGACAAAATCAAAGTTCAAAAATCGAGGTTCATACAGCAACGTCACAACGGTGGTGAAAATCTCCTAATCGCAATTTTGGGAATATGATTGCGGGACCACGTGATGTGCGTGCGGCCACACAAACGCAGACCCATACACGTAGAAGAAGGAGGAGAAGGCGATACACCATACGGGGGAAGTAACAAACTCATTTTTCAGGCAGAGCAACACAAAGTGCTTTACAGAAACATCGAACAGGACAACGTCACCCACAGCCTCCCAACCCTGAGGACCTCGGGTGAACTATTCCATAGTCGAGGGCCATACAAGCTGAATGCGGCCTCTCCATGCGATCCTTCTTACTTCCACCTGAGGATTGTTTTTGAGAGTCCTTGGGATCCCATAGATAGGATCTCATGACCCAAGGACAGGATTTGGGGAAAACTTAAAAAGGAGCAGGTTGAAAGTGACCACTAATTAACACAATGATGTTCCAATCTCAATCAGATACCGAAGATAAGACTGTCCTCTCCAACTAGCATGTTCTCTTCATGAGTTACACATCGTCAAACACAGAGTGACGGTCACGCCTGCTTCTCCTTCCTCTGCCTTCCACGCCAGAATCGACCTCGCCGTCCTGGAGGTCAACGTATCCACGGAAGCGTTCATTCGTGAGCAGCAGACAAACTCTCACAGCCCTGAGGGAAATCTAAATGGAAATTTTACACACACACACAAACAGACACAGCTTGTTGTGTACGTCTGCCGTGTGTACATTAGTTTGAAAAGGGTACTTCTTGTCTGGAAATGCACGCCGAGTCCAATTGATTGATATCGTTTTGAGCCAATGACGTTGTCGACATGTTCTCTAAAGGCGAGAGACAGTTCCAGCACCGGTTATAAGGATGAGGGACATGGCACGGTGTAGTGCAGCCATCCTCCGGTTGGCGCGTCGTGCTGTTACGAAGATCATTCATATTCTTGCTCTCATCACCATGATCTTATGATTCACTATCTCCGCTTCTACCAGAATGTGCACCAACATGGGTGAGCTTCCTTCAGACGCTTTGGTCCGGTAGGTGGGGGTTATGTGGCTGGGTCGTGGGGCCCCCAGCCAGCCAGGGACGTGCCCATCATCGTTGTGATTCAATCGGCCAGGTTATGGCCGATACCGATATCTTCATGGCACCTGAATTTGGCCGACACTCTAATCGGCCACACTGATAATTGGTTGGGCCTGAAAGAATTCAATATGATACAGAGTAAAGTTTACTTACAGAGGACCCAACTACTTTCATTACCTAAAGCCCTGCTGTAATGCACGTGTACAGTTCACGTGTCTGGTCGACTTCGTGTGTCCATATTTGGTAACCATACAGCCGGAGAGGACCCAGGCAAGACATAATGTATATGTAACAGTCCAATGTATGTCTCTCTCTCTCTCTCTCTCTCTCTCTCTCTCTCTCTGTTGTCTCATTTCAACCTTCCTACGAAATAGAAAGAACCGGGTAAACCTAGTGGTCGTGTAGACTGACCAAAGTCTAATTTTAATAGGCCCTACTTAAAACTGTAATCTTATATCAAATATATTCACCTAATAATTTAATTCTATTTAAATTGTAATGTCATTAATTGATGGTGATTTCAGACTATATAATATAAATTGACCAGTTTGTAGCAAATCATTTATTAGAAATTATTTGATTCAAATAATTGTATCCGTGTCCATCTATGTATCTATCTATGCGTCATGGTTGGTCAGAAGAAAGGAAAATGCGGGAAGATTAACTCCATGACTAGCCTGGACATTAGATAAAAGGGTGACTGTCAGTCAGAGACAGGCCTGACCTGCTTGGTAAAAGCTCTCTGAGAACATGTTGGAGCCTTGAACAATGGAGCCGTGAGTGGGAGCAGCAAAGAACATGTCAGCCTCCCCCTCCGTGAGGGGCTGTCCTGCTTTTCTCTGAGTGAACGGTGGGAAGCCCAGCTGTCAATGGAAGCGTCGCTGTCAGAATGTTGAATCTATATTCAGGTGGTGGAGATGTCGACGAGAGAGAGAGAGACGGAGCGAGTGAATCACAATCAGACTTTTGCCACATTGTCAATGACCCAAGTTCACAGAATAGAAACTTTTCTGATCGTGCATAGGACACAGTAGGGGTGTTTGATTTTGGAAAAAAAAAGTCATGATCTTATCAAGTTATTTTACATTTTTCTTTATTTTTTGGTATTATTAATATTCTTTTAAAGTTATTTTTTTGGGCGCAAGCGCCGTTTTTCATTCTTTTACTGAGGGAAAGCGGCAGGCCGGGATGAAGAGTCCAGGGAGAGACATTGCAGAAAAACCAGATGGGGTTGTGCGAACCCACGGCAATGCCTGACCTATGGTGTGGCGGACGCGTTCTCTACCCGCTCGGCCACCGCGAGGCACCGATCTCGTCACACTCTTGACAAAAAAAGTGTAAACTTTCATGAAAGAACTTTAGAGTTGTGCCTATCTATATACAAATATTTAGGTTAGCACGGTGGTGCAGTGGTTAGCATTGCTGCCTCACAGCTAGAAGGTCTTTGGTTCGAATACCAACCCGGACAGGTCCTTTCTGTGTGGAGTTTACATGTTCTCCCCGTGTCTGCGTGGGTTTCCTCCATGCACTCCGGTTTCCTCCACCACCAAAAACATGTAGTTAACCTGCCTCATTCAGTGCCCCTGGCCAAAGCACTGGCTCAGTGCTCCCCACCGCTCCTCAGAGTTGGGTTAAATACGGAGGATGAATTTCACTGTACATATTTACTATATGTAAAATACTATTTATTTTAAATGTAATGCTATGCCTCTATTGCTGCCAGCGCCCACAGAAAGAGGTTTAAACTAGATAGATTCTAATAGGAGACAAACGGTTCGGTCCCATTGTGACATGAATTACTTGTTACTGTAATTTAATTTAATGCAAATTGCAGTGTAATGAGTGAGCGTCCAGCTGTTCCTTCTGTGGAACTCACAGGTGGTCGGTCTGGGCCTATTAAACCACAGCCAACCAGCCTGCGGCGGTGGAAGGCAGGGGAACGGCATCCTCCAACACTCATAATGTAGTGTGGATGAGTTTTGCTTCGCCTTGCTCTGCCAAAAGTGAGCTCGCTCTTCGCTGCTCCAAGTGCCCTATTTTACTCTATTTTAAAAATGGATTTCACCACAACTATTGCTGTAGGGGAACTCACTAAATTACATAGGTACATACATGTAAAAGTGGAACTCTTCCTCCACATTTAACCCATCCCTGAGGTGCGGTGGGCAGCCGAGATGCTGGAACCATGAGCCTTCTCCAGATTTTGAGACAGTGATGCGAGCCGATTACTTTAAGCCGCTTCTCCACTGCAAAAAAGCTCGAGGCACAGTTTGGCGCATCTCAGTTAAGTTTAGTTGAGTCTGTTTCATTGCTTTCACTGCTTTTAACACAGCCACAAAGGGGTGGTGCTGAATTTTTAAAAACTAAATTTTGATACGACAGTGCTCATCCCCACCCCTGCACGTGTGACACCCCTCCCCATTATTACATGATACCTGTCTGCCTTTGTTCCATTGATGCCAGACTAGGCGGATGGAGGGGTGGGAGGGCACACGCCCCCCCTCCTGTGATTGGCCGGCCAGGTTGTGTCACCCCTTCAGAGTGTGACCAATCAGCGACCAGCAAACGTGGCCACCGACGGCCACATTCCAGAATCGCATCTGAATGGGTCCTGAAACCTGGTGTGACCTGGCCGATTTGCCCTCATGGAGAAGCGATTTTCCGGGTGTATGTGCATGTGATCTGCGCCATTCTGGCCTTAAGTAAGCCAGTGGAAGGGGCTATAGAGCATGTTTTTGGTGGTGGGGGAAACCAGAGAGCTCAGAGGAAACCCTCGCAGACACAAGGAGAACATGTAAATTCTACACAGACAGGACTCAAACCTACTACTCATAGCATTACATAATAACTACAAACTGTTAATCACAGCTAATGAATTACAACATATGTTCATTTTGCTTCCAGCTGGAAGCAAAGCCTGGCAGAACTCTTACTTTTGGCTGTCCTCATACCTTTGTATCCCCTTGAGTCATAGTATAAACTTTTCGTGTAAGTTAATTTCAGACATTGCCTCATTTCCATTGTGTGTAATCTTTGTTTTACCTGTTTCGCTGCTCCGGCCTGTGTGCAAGGAAGAATTTCATTTTAATGTGCATGTGGAATGGTAATAGAGTTCCCTTGTATATCCTTGATACGTGTCTGTAGGTGCTGCTTCAAAGTTTATACTCTCTTAATGAAGGATCGTCTTTGGCCAAGAAGTTGAAGTGAGGAATACTTGATATTCCACTTTTATTTGAATGCAAAACACCATGGCTTGTTGTTGCCTTGTAGTGGTGCTAACTATGACTGTCACAGTCCTGCAAGGGGATAAAACAAATCCCTAACTGTGCTGCTCTGGGTTTGTACTATCAGAATTAGCTTTATTTGCCATTTAGCATATGCAAACAGCCACACTTGTTTATTATTGGGGTCCGAAAAAACTATGGACGCACACATACTTATAAACAGGCAAGTTATGTACACACACATTGAGTTATGAAGTGGTCTTGGCATTGTGTATCATGTTAAACTATACCATACATCATGGTTTTGTTCAATACACAAGGACCATTTTAGACACAGACATCACAAACCATGCTTACCCAACAGGCATGGATTGTGGGAACATAGGATCAGTCATTTATTCAGGATCGTAAGCACGGTAGCCAGCAGTTGACAAACGAATCGATCCAGGATCACCATGCCTCTGAATACAATCTCCTACGACCAAATTGACTGATCAACGCTCTTCGCACCGTTAACACCAAACCTGATAATCCTGAACTCTCTCAAACACCGATACCATTTTCATGTTTTACAAAAAAAAGTGGACTTGTCCATTCGACCAATCACCGGCTCTCATATTACTATCAATCACAGAACCCCATGTGGCACCACGCTGGCCCGTGCCGACACCAGACATGTCCACAAGTGATAAGCTGTGGTACACGGTAATCCAGACCCAGTCCAGACTATTACGGGAGACTAGTCAGCTTCCTGACCAGATATTGTGCTGTGCTGAATCCACATTAAAGGGTTTCTGAAGACGCAACTGCTGCTTCCTGGAGCCTTATTTCATTTAAAGAAGTCTTGGAAAACTTTTGGAAACATGGGTCTTAGGATTAGACCTGATCTTGCAATCTTTCTGGCAGGGCTTGAAAACGAAATTATTTTTAAAACGTTCCGTTCCAAAAGGTTCAGGCAGGCCTATGTTTAAGGTTTTCGTTCTCGGAACCGTTCCGCCACCAAAATATCGGTCCTAAACCGGTTCGGAACACAAACATTTTGTTCGTTCTCAAAGTTCCTTATATTGTGCAATGTTAAGTTTAGGTATAGTTTATACAGAATATATTTGGTGGACTTTCAAACTTCAGTGTTACTGTATTGACATGTAAAAACCGGGTTTAAAACACCATTACATTCACTTCTTCGTCTGTCCACAAGATGGAGCCCCAGACGCTTGCTGACTGACAGTGAAAGTGGACGAAAGGAAAGGATCTGTTAAAATATATAGGGAACAGAAAAAAAACGTTTTTAACCGGTTTTGTGGATATCATTATGTTCCGTTTCTGTTCCGGAACAGTTGAAGAAATCTTTTTTCGTTTCCGTTTCCGCTCCTCATAAAATTCCGTAAAATTCTGTTTGTTTTCGGTTTTCGTTCCTTGAACCGGTTCGGAGTCCTGCTTTCTGGAAACCTTTATTTAAGGGCCTTGAGAAGCGCTTAAACCTTTGGGAGACAGAATGTCAAAATTTGTAAATAAATAAATAAATAAATAAATACAATTTTTGACATGGGCAATATATCAGTTTATACGAGATATATGCTCACCACTACTGGCTGGTGGGTAATTACCAGGCAATTACTTTGTATTAATATGTAATTAAATGGCAAAGTTCAATGCGACTAAGTTTCCTGTGTCACACTCCGGTATCCCTGACAGTATATCCCTGTGTCCTCGTGGAACGGCAAACACACAAGCTCCCCAACGGTGTCGCACAGTAAACAGCCAGTGGTATAATTGGCAGTGCAATTTGTCGCAAGATGACGATGGCTGTGCAATCAGCGGTGATTGTAGCCAGCGGCTTCGCGGATGCAACCAGCGAACAGATGCCGCTCGTTAAAAATAACATTCGGCAGCCGAGCATGGCCAAGTAAACTGGCAATCGAGTTGATTGCTCAATGGCCCGAACCGGTGCGCGATGGATCCCAAATATTGGTTGTGGGACTAACTCCGGACTCTTGAACTGTAAAATATTTATGTATGAGACACACTGGGCGGTGAGTTTCCAGTTTTCATTTTGTCACTGTGGTGATGCGACCCAGATGGCTGAGTGTGAGGAGGAAATTGATTTGATTCTGTATTGTGTGATTATATTGTTGTGATGTGTGTTCTCTGTAGCAGTCTCAAGAGTGTGATGTATATCGATATATCGATACAACAGCTGTCGATACAATGTATCGATACGGTCGCAAGAGTATCGATTTTTTTCTCCTGGGTGTAATTCCATTCCTGTTAGCCACTAGACTTGGGAATTGTATCAATAATATTGACAGGGCTCCCGATGGGTCTAAAAAAAGTGTTAAATTCAGAAACAAATTGTTTGACCCTGGACACTGAACGTTACATTGAGTAAATACAATTTTAGGCCTTGAAAAACATGTTCAGTCATGCGTTATTCCTCCCATAATCTACATCTCTTCATGATGCTAGGACATGTTTGGAAAGACCAGCTCCTTGCATCAAAACGAATCCTCCTGGTGAGGGGGGGGGGGCACGCGGTGGTCCAGCGGGTAGAGAGCGCGTCTCCCAGACCACAGGTCGAACAGTGCCGTGGGTTCACACAATCCCTTCGGCTTTTCTGCAATGTCTCCCCTCGACTCTTCATACTGGCTTCTGATTTAATCCTGTCGCTGTCTTTCAATGAAAATAGAAAGAAAAGCGGTGCTTGCGCCAAAAAAAATAGCTTAATTTTTTTTTTTAATCTGCTACACATCAAAGCAAAACTGTATTACTTTCGCATACTGGCAGTAGACCTACACGGCCTCAAATGCGTAAACTGGACCGCAAAAAATAAAAATCCACACTCTCAAACCAATTCTCAAAAGCAGATCCCTAAAGCGGTGACACAATGCTGAGAAATAGAATTCTACCTTGAAGTAGAGGTGCACTGATCCGATCCTCAGATCAGTGATCAGGGGCCGTTCAGGATCGGGACTCGTGATTTTGTCCCGATCAGGAGCGGTAAATGAGTCGAGGAGCATGCCGAATGACTTTTCAAATTGACAATTGTGCCAAATAGTTTGGGTACTACCAATTTTTGCAGGATCAGAACTCTATAGGGGATCGGGACTCGGTATCAGGACTCTGTACTGGAGATCGGCCGATCCTTAAAACCAAAGGATAGGGAGCAAAAAAACGTGATCGGAGCACCGCTAGTTTGGGACGCCTTGAGGCATTGCCGCGCAATCGTGAATGGTGGATGACTTTATGGGAGCAGTACAACATTCAAGATTTAGGGGCAAAATAATTTT
>OMKY01209937.1:0-10925 GCA_900302395.1 Bregmaceros cantori | reverse complement strand
AGGCGACCGTTGACCTCCCGCGCCGCCGCCGCTTCTCCTCCCCCTCCTCCTCCTCCTCCCGGCTGGGCACGCTCCAGCACCACCTCCACCACCGACTGCTCTCCACACAACAGTGCACCTGCGGATGGCGGGGTGAATCGAGGTGACCACCCGGGCGCTGGCGGAGAGGCACAGTTTATGGCGGCCGCAGCTATTTTTGACGCCACAAAAAAAGATAACGCCGACCAACCGATGCCCTCCCCAACCCCTGTACTTGTGGTTGGGCACCAGATCGACGTGGTAGGAGTGCAGTGGCGTGATGCAAGAGGTATACATGATGATATAATAATATATTGGCTTGCGTTGCACAGCGTAGAACAATTGGCTTACAGACCCATTTTCTTCCCTTGGCATGAGGCTCGGGTCTAACTTTGTTAGGCACTCATTTATTTCACGAACACAATAAACAACTAATGCACAGTTGTAAAGATGAAACAAAGTGAGTTACGGACTAGAAAGTTCCTCTAAACAAATGCAGACGGCGCTGTCCAGATTAAAGCTGGCTGGAGGGGGAACTGCTGGATTCTCTTAGCGGCGCTAGCTTCCAAAAATGACAATGGCCATGCGTATGTTGATTGACTGGTGGTTGGGTGAGGTCATGAGGATAACTGCAAGCACTGATTTGAGCGGATGGTTGTTCAATGAGTTAAAGCAGAAAAGTGTAATGTGTAATGACAACATTTTATCATCACACACAAACTCATTCACACACACATGTGTGTGTGTGTGTGTGTGTACAGCCAGGGTTGGGAAGGTTACTTTTTTTAAAGTAATTCGTTACAGTTACAAGTTACTCATTGTGAATTGTAATCAGTAACATAATCCTGTTACCCAATTTTAAAAGTAATGTAACGGATTACTTTGGATTATTTTCAAATACATTCAATAAAATTAACTCTGAAGTGGGGCCGGACAGGTTCAGGGACAACACAAGACGCGATGACGAGGCTGGACTAAATGTTATTTCATGTGTGTAATCCCATTACCCCCAATGTAACTGCAATCCAGATTACTTAAAAAAAAATGTACTAGTAACCGACTACAGTTACTTTATTTTTGTAATCTGATTAAATAACACCGTTACATGTTAACCGTTACTTCCCAACCCTGTGTATAGCAATGTGCGTGTGGCAACTGTGCATGACCTACTCCCGTCATTTTAACCCTTAGGTGCTACAAGGACTAGTGGTGCAAAATCATCTACCCAATGTGGGAAATCTTTAAAAAAAAAAACAGCCTTCCCAGCACATAGCTGTATGCGAGAGTGAAATCTCAACCGATTTATGGAACATGTATAGCAGGAACCTCCAATGAAGTCTTCGAAGGAAATCCCTCTTTGGTAAAGCTTGACAACTTTGACCGACCAGCCAAGCTTGTCTGCAGCGTGCACATCTAAATATTTGCATGCGTTAACCGTATATAATTACCACAGCATTTATGCACGCAGGCTGAAAGGGGTGTGTGCTTCACCTATGGAAGTCAACAAGAAGGTATTTGGTCTTGGCAGCATTCCTGATTACTGCAGTCAGTTAAGGACTTGATGAGCTCCGTGTAATCACTCCCATGACCGTTTCGGATTCGTGCAACAATTAGGATCGAGAGCGATAACGTCACTTCTTTCGGAGGAGCTCATTATGCTAGAGGATTGGCCTCGGCTGTCAACCACGCCCCACGCATCTGAGGGTTCGTGGACACGACCGAAGGTTGACACTTGCGTCAAGTGTGCACTGTTGATAGGCACCTCAATTTAAATGGACGAAAAAAGTAGAGAGGTGGAAGAAATTGTCCGTATCGAGAATATAAAATAAATACATTAAGAGGCATCACAGGCCTCGCAAATCCCACTGCACAGGCATACACGCACACAACAAAGCAGCCCGCGTTGACAAACGCGCGCGTGTAGGTGTATATACCAAGTTTCGCCTGTGCCTGAGTGTGTGCGCGCGTGTGTGCATGCTCCACTGCTGGGCACGCCCGTGGATGCGCTTAAGTGCGTGGAGGCATCCAGCGGACCATGGTCAAGTGAACGCGTGTGCGCACACACACACAGAAAACGCACAAAAATCAATGCCGTGTGTCTCCAGCTTCGCCCGGAGGCAGAAGAGCAGGAGGAGCAGCGTCGCTCCGCCCTAAATTATGGCGTTGGAAGCCAGACGTCACAATCTCGTCCTTAATTTCCATGTCATCAGAAGCTTTCACACCTGAGTGAACTGACAAAACATATTGATATCTGACAACTTGTGCCTGGAAATCCGACTCACCATTGTCTCTGAAGATGTCTCTGAACGACAAGACGGCCAGATCGGGTGACTCCAAGGCAGCCGTGACGGAGGGGTCGAGGACGCAGGATACGCTGATGCAGACGGGCAGTGTTCGCTGGCACAACCCTGTGGCTGCAGCATCCCACTGCTGGAGGCTGGAATCGGTCACTACCAGCCACACTTCTTCCTGGGAAGGGGGAACCCAAAGTAGAAGTTACAAAACCCCCTGCAGGATTTTAAGAGTTTATGTGTGAAAAAATGTAATAAGTTTTACATTTTTTGTTTCCGGCATCAGTTTTTCCATCTTTATTAGACAGGATTAGCCGGAAACTGGGTTCAAGAGATTGGGGGTAGACCTCGCAGACAAGCCGATGAGACATTGTGATGAAAACCACTGCGCCATTATAATGAATGGTGGTCTTTAACCACTTTTCCGAAGGACGCCCCTAAATGACTCCATCTTGTACCGCACTAATAAAACGGATCAGTGTCGGTATAGCAGCCTGTGTAGGGCATCGGAGAGGAGCGTAGTGGCTTTTGGAAATTTGCTTGCTACATCTTGCTCTGTGACCAATTAAGACCTCAAAGCCAAAGTAATTCGGAATATTACACTGGAGGTGGCAAGAATGACATGAAAAAAGTCAAAGCCTTCCACAATGGATGCCTCAGAAAAATCTGTCAAATCTTATGGCCCGAGAAAATATCCACTGCACATCTATATAAGAAGACCAATGCAACAGCGTGGGGCTAGAAATCAAACGTCGCCGATTTCAATGGCTCGGGCATGTTCTCAGGATGGACCAAGACCGAATCCCCAAGGTCGCACTGCGGTGGACTCCACCTGGGAAAAGGAAGCAAGGCCGGCCCAAGAACACCTGGCGGCGTAAGGTGATGGCAGAGCTGAAGGAGATGAATCTAACCTGGGATAAGGCACAGTATGGTGCTCAAGACAGGTCCAGATGGAAGCAGATTGTCGAAGCCTTATGTCCCACCAGGGACGAAGAGGATTAAGTAAGTAAGTAAGTAAGTACACTGGAGGTGCCAAGTAGAACAAATTGACGTTTTTTTACCCTGCACTTTTGGCAATGCGTACATCCAGGAAGCCCAAAGTCTACAACCAGGAATTGTTGCAATCAAAGTCTAGAGGATAAAGATATGTCATCATCATTGTCATCATTCATCAATCGCACCCTACATCCTTTCATACCGTGCCAACCTTGCTAGTATTGCTTGGCTGTGGCCTAACCTTTTGATAGACAGGTTATTTCCAATTCTTCCAACTCTGTCTGTTCCGGTGTGAACTCGTCACTTGCATTCGTCTGGCAAGGCCAGGCTGTGTATCCATGAAGTTAAATTTTGATATATCCACCAGGAATAAGTTACAATGGGTTCAACGTTGCTGCAAAGTGATCATCAACATTAGCCTGGCGAGGCAGAACCAATGCATCGTCCACGCATTGCACATCGCTAGACGCTTACATTGGGTCTGGAAAGATCAGGCTCGCCGTCGGTACAGATTCAATCGACCAATCAGTGCGGATGTGGGGGGAGTTTGAATGAGCTGCGCAAGATGTGGGCGGAGTTTGTACGGGCTACGCGAGACGTGGGCGGAGTTTGGTGGTCACGCCTACACGCCGCTTGTCCCACCTACTGCGCTGTGACTGGATAACATAATTTGATTGACACGTTTTGTTTACGTTTTCCGACCCTGGTTTTACCAGACTCAATGCAAGCGTCTAGCGATGTGCTACGCGTGGACGATGCGTTGGTTCTGGCTCGCCAGGCTAGATCAAGCAGGCTCGAAAAATGAGTAAAAAAGGTGTTAATCAAATTAAGTAATCAATTTGGCATAGGACATGGGATGTCAGAAACTAATCGTAATTGAGGTATGTGCAAAGAAGGTAATATGGATAAAGAATTGTATAAATTTGTATTAATATAAAATACATTTAGAAATGTGTATGTGTGTGAGTATAATTATGTATATATTATAAATAACGAAAGTGTATGCAGCATAGCATATATGTGTATGCAGTTACATTCAAATGCTGCTTATGCTAGAGGTAAGGAGGGTGGGAGTAATAAGTTTTATTAAGTTAATCATCATCATATCTGTATTTCAGATTGTATTATTGTGTTTCTTTATTTGTAATTATTTCATTCACTTTTATTTTGTGAGTGTGCTAATATTCGAAATAAACTTCATTCATTCATTCATTCATTTATTCATTCATTCAAATTGTAGCGCAGTAGGTGTGAAAAGTGGCATGGAGGCCCACGTCTCGATAAGAACAAGGCCTTTGACAAGTAATTTGGGCAACAATCTGATTTGTCTGCCTGGTTGGTCCAGACCCACCGGACTGTCTAGTCGTGTGCAATTCGTGGACGATTCGTTGGTTCTGGCTTGCCAGGCTAGATCAATATGGTTCTAGTTCGGCAGTTATTCAATGACTTCACAGAACACATTTGCTGACCATAGAACACCAGAAGTTGCTAAATTCAAAGTGTTTGTCCCACAATGCGAAATTAATCCTGGGTATGTAATCAGATTACAAAAAAACTAGTCCCTTACACTTCCATTTTAAAATATGTAAAATGGATTATTGCTGCATTTGCCAGAAAGAGAGGGTTACATAACGTTATATACTCAACATAAAAAGCAATTTGTGGTAATTTAACTATGATGACTATGATAGCATTATTTTGGACTTAACATGAAATTGTTGACTGTTCTTACAATTGTATTGAAACCCCTACTTCAATTTAGAAATGTGGCCATGGCATTACGTGCGTTTACAATTTGTAATGAGTGTAATGACTTACTTGACTTACAATTACTTGTTGAAAGTGATCTTCCCAGAGTTAGGAAGTGTAAAAACGTGTAGGCAGTGCAGGGGAAAGTATTACAAAGGATGGAAGTAGATTTATTTTTTACTAGGGATACATTTCTACCAAGTACTCTGAGGTGAAAATACATCGAGTTAAATGCTCAGTCATCAACTTCAACTTTTTCATGTGTTCAGTGTCACCTCGACCGGTGGCTTTAATTCCCTGTGCATGATTTTACACATTCAAACAGCATTTTTCCAATGATTAATGTCAGTCTCTTTGCTTGCCAAGGACTATACCCAACTTGTCCTATTGTGTCGTTCCACTTTACTGTGCGATCCGTAATTATTTTTGTTTCCCATCATTGATGAATATATCATCATCTATCCGGTCGATCATGAAAACAAAATGAGCAGAGCGAAAACCACTAATTTCACCCTCGAGTGAAACATATATCCTGCCGTAGGTAAGGGCGTAGACCGTGTCTCGTCGGAACACTACGCTTGGCCCCGTGCCCTGCATCAACGGCAGTAGCGTCGTCTGGCAGCAGAGCATTGCTGATGGGAGTACTGGAAGACACAGTGTCTGAAATATGTTTTTATCTGGTAGTTTAATCGGCCTGGCCCGGCAAGCCAGAAAAACGCGCATGCCTGTGCTCGCTGCGCTGCGTTTTTTGGTCTGGATAAATTAGAAACAACAAATCAGATCTTCGGCTTTGTACCGCCCGCATCAATCAGAACCCTGTTAAGGCGGGCTCTGTGCGGCCGTGGGGTTGTGGGCGGAGTGGTTTAAAAAAGGAGCAGATGCAAAGAGCAGGGGTGAGAAGGAGAGGTGCGTGATCAAAGCCATCTACTTGTTGGAATCTACCCACTTCATAAGGCTTACCTTGCGAGATGCAACTACGCAAAGCCTTTGGAGTCCGGGCACGGATGGAAATAAATCACACCTTTGCAACTCTGAAAAGTGCAAAAATGCACATGTATTTTGCCAACTTGCCAGGTTAATATTAAGGTCAAAATTCCAAAACCAGGTCTCGCTGGTGCATTGTGATGGGTTTATCAAATACAGTCAAACCCTTTAACTCAACTCTCAGTTCACGCTTGGGAAGCTAAGGACGTGTTAGATCACACATACGGTCGGTTATGGAGTCAAATGGGTTAAGTTGTGAGCACACATGTTGCAGATGAGAGTCTGAATGAGAAATGTTTTCATTCATTTTTTTTTTAAGTTAACAGTAAGACTTCATAACACATTAGATGATCCCAATCAGGTATGCCAAAACTCTGCCTTGAAGGATTAGTAGTCGGCAAGAGAAGTAGAGGAAGACAACCTAAAAGATGGCGCGACAACATCTACGAATGGTCAGGACTTGACCTGACAGCCTCAACCCTCACCAGAATGACACAGAACCTCTGGAGGAAGCTGACCCATGATGCACATTCTGCTACAAACGGAGAAAGTGGATTTTTTTTTTAAATGTTTTTCCCAGCCCAGTCAGGCTGTTTTATTTCCAAGCTTCATTTATTAGGGGTAGTGGAAACAGGTGAAGATGGGGGGTAGACATGCGGGAAATACGTCGGTGGTGGGATTCGAACCACCGACTCATCGCGCCATTAAGGCATATGCATGCTTTCCAGTGCACTGCCTAACTGACTGAGCTACTGGGCAGCACTAGAGAAAGCAGATTCTAATGAAGTCTTCATAATAAAAAAAAGAAAAAAAACAGCACTGGAATGTTGAAGTAAAAAAATATTTTCAAAGTAAATTTGAAAAGACTGATCCATTGAAACACATGAGGCACATAATAGTTGCAGGCCATCACTCTCAATAGACTGAGCAGCACTCACACGGCACACCTTACGATACAGCATGAGGCTGAATCAATATTTAATCTATTCTTTTCAATAGCGGTCACAGATGAAGATATGAGTGTGGATTTATGCTTTTTTTCCTCAAATAGATTACAATGGTGCCACACTCTTGCGTCTCTATTATCCTATTGCTCTTTGCCCGAGTCCGACTCTATTCTGTGCCTTTCCCCTACTCTCCCACACTCTCTCTATCTCCACTCACTCATCCCCTATCTCTCTCCTCGTCTCTACCGTCCTTCCTCTCTCGCTCCCTCTCTCTCTGCTCGCCAACTTCCGCCTTTCTTTGTCAAATGCCATACTTGTGAACTATTTTTAGTGCATAGAGCCCTATCCAGACTTGTTGGTTAAGTTTCACTGAAAGTTCCCAGCTGATGCCCGAAAAAACATCCTGGAAACACACTTTCGTAACGCAAACGGAATGGCGTTGACATCGCTGACGAGCGCGCACACACGTCATATATCCACCGACGTTGTGCAGGCTGTTGTGGTCCGTTCGCTGGCACCATGCACCAAGTCGGTAGTGTGATATGCCAAAGCGTCACAGTGTCATTTCCGGTAAGAGCAAAATTGAGGTGGTCGATCTTTCGATTTGAGTGCACTAAAACGTCAGTGCAATGAAATATAGTGCACTGACACAAGTGCACCATGAGACGCAGCAAATCATCCTTCTCTCAACTGAGCTCCACTCAACAGATTTTTGTTTGCGGCTTAGGCTGGCTTGAGCTGCTTCACGGAAAAAGCATCCCTTGGATGTACTAAAAACGACAAAATGTGTAATGTCGGGTGAGAGAGGAGAATGAAGTGTGAAGAGCAAACAAATTGAAAAATTCTCTCTCTCCTGCTCCAACCCTCCGTCTCTCGCTCTGCTTTTTTCCCGCTGTGTCCCAATTCACAGCTTAGCCCTTAACTTTAGTCCTCGGGTTTACGCTGTCCCCCCATTTGATATATTTGAAAACAAAGTGTAGAATCCTCCTATAGGCGCCAAGTGAGGCTGGGAGCTGACTTGGCCACTAGGGCTGAACACATGACTGAATTCCATGAAGGTCTCAGATCAGCAAGAGATACACAAAAACATAGAGCGCAAACGAGGGCTAAGGGCTAAGAGGATTTCTAAGATGACAATTGGGACGTAGCATTAAACAGTCCTTGCTCGTCTTGCTCTCATCCTTGATTATGCGTTTCCATTAATTTCAGGGCAATCCCTGCCCACCTCCCTTTCCCCCAAACCTGTTGGTCTTTCACTCTCTTACCCCCCTCCCCCTTTCCCTGACCCCCACTTCTTCCTCCTCCATCTCCCTTTGTCTCTCTCATCAACTCAGCGTCAACATTTGTGAGCGGCGGTAGAGGTGGTGTGAGCGAAAAGGGTCCAAAGTCCGGGGGCTTTGTTCTGCTGTGCGATATCTCCCGCTGGCCAAAGTGTAAAGGTTTCCCCTCGGTGATCAATGGGCAGGGAGGGGAGGAATGCCTGGGCCGCACGCAGCACGGTGGTTAATACACACACAGGCCCCAGATAGCGGCGGCCGGCCTTAACGTCAGCAGCACGGAGGCCCTTATCAGAGGGCCCTCCGCCTCCCCCACTCCACTGTTTGCAGTGTGGAGCTGCAGGGACAACAGCCGTCCCCCAGCACGGTCGGGAAGATTACTTTAAATATATTACCCCTTACAGTTATTAAGTTACTCATGAATGTAATCGCTAATGTAATCCCGTTATCATCATCATCAAATTTCAAAAGTCAAGTAAGGTATTACATTCCATTACATTTAGATTACTTTTAAATACAATAGGGCTTTTGCATATGACGTCACGGCTTGGCTAACCCTATACGTACGGTGAAGTGTTATCACATCCATTTTGTAGACAATGTGTTACAATGGAGGTAGTTAGGCTGCCATCTACTGGTGATTGATAGCATATTGCCATGGATAAATCAATAATAACGTACAATGATGTGCAAATATCGCTCTGCCTGTTTGTCTAACTGCGGTGATACCTCCAAAATGTCTGCCGCTGGCAAGCTGTGACGTCACCATGCAACAGCCCTATTGTAATACCATCAAGTCAGCGATTCCATGCCTTCCTATTTTTTTTTTTTTTACTTTTTCGATTCCCTGTTTTTGGTGCCAAATGGCGAGGTTCTATTATTATTGTTATAAAAGTGCATGTAAGTGCATCCCTTATTCTAAATATAACTACTGATCTAGAATACGTATTTGAAAATTAAGCTGTGCTGCCCAGTAGCTCAGTCGGTTAGGCAGAGCGCTGGAAAGCACGCATATGCCTCAATGGCACGGTGAGTCGGTGGTTCGAATCTCGCCACCGACGTATTTCCCGCATGTCTGCCCCCCATCTTCACCTGTTTCCGCTAACCTTAATATATAAAGCTTGGAAAAAACAGCCAGAATGGGCTGGAAAAAAACATTAAAAAAAGAACGAACATGAAGCAGTAAGGGACTACAGTTAGTATGTTTGGTAATCTGATTACTGTAATCGAATTACATATAGAACAAGGGTTCTCACTACCACTATACAGATGCAGAAAACTTACATTTATTCTTGCGTGCACCACCCAGGCAGTAAAAGAGCAGCAGCGAAGACTAGGAGGGCTCTGGAACAGATAAACACAAGGCACCGGTCCAGAAGGTAAACAATTAAAATATGAATCACGGGTTAATTCACTAATCAGAGACCTCAATCAACACAACATGGATATAGCAGCTTCTCAGTGCCAAATACATTAAGTGCGGAAATAGTTTTAATCTCTTGGTTTTCATATCTCTGAATACGCTGCTCTCCAAGAATCCAACGAATAGTCAACTATTCATTGAGCGATTTGTTGGCTCCCCCACCCGACTGAGCTAACTGCACGGCACTTAGCTCAGGCTAAATGCGCAGCACTTAGCTCGGGCGTACTGCAGCAGTTAGCTCGGGCGTACTGCAGCACTTAGCTCGGGCTAACTGTGCAGCACTTAGCTCGGGCTAACTGTGCAGCACTTAGCTCGGGCTAACTGTGCAGGACTTAGCAACAGTTGTGCAGCACTTAGCTCGGGATAATGGCGCAGCACTTAGCTCGGGCTAAGTGCACATCACTTAGCTCGGGGTAACTGCACAGCACTTAGCTCGGACTAACGGCGCAGCACTTAGCTCGGGATAACTGCACAGCACTTAGCTCGAGCTAATTGTGCGGCACTTAGCTCGGGCTAACTGCGCAGCACCTAGCTCAGGATAACTACGCAGCACTTAGCTCAGGATAACTACGCAGCACTTAGCTCGAGCTAATTGTGCGGCACTTAGCTCGGGCTAACTGTGCAACACTTAGCTCGGGCTAAATGCGCAGCACTTAGCTCGGGCTAACTGCACGGCACTTAGCTCGGGCTAACTGCGCAGCACTTAGCTCGGGCTAACTGCGCAGCACTTAGCTCGGAATAACTGCGTAGCACTTAGCTCGAGATAACTGCGCAGCATTTCGCTCGAGCCAACTGTGCACCAGCTGGGGTTAACTGTGCAGCACGTAGCTCTCATAGGGTAAGATGGACATGTTAACTTCATACTTTGTACTGTTGTTACTAATTACTGTGCTGAACACCTTTATTGAGGGGACAGTGAACTGCCAACCTGCACGATGTCCCGTAGTGTGAGTTCTCTGGGAGGCAGGTAGAGCGGTGAGACGGCCGCGGCCTCCAGAGGTTCCACCGAGTCAGCCTGACCTGACAGCAGGTAGCAGAAGCACGGAGCGGGTCCCGTCCCTCGGCCCTGGACAATGGAGACAGCATTTACATCCATCATCCATGAGGGGGCAGTGTTTTGGAAATCGCATTGTTGCCTTGTTTAGTACCGTGTAAAAAGAAGCACTAGTTGGGGGCTGGCTCGCTTCATCCAGCCCCATACACTCTTTGTGCCTGTGGCTTAGCCTCACAGAGCATATTT
>OMKY01209935.1:0-15798 GCA_900302395.1 Bregmaceros cantori | reverse complement strand
TGCAACAGTCAGGATTTGAGAAATTCTTCTAACATTAGGAGCGTGCCAACAAAAATTGGGTTGTAGCCATATTTCCTCCGTTGACGTCAATGACCTTTTTGTTAAAAAAAAAAAAAAAAAGATAGCGGACTAACAAGGACAAAAGAAAAGAAAGAAAAACAGTCATATTTGGGCTTGTTTTTTCTTGTTTGTTTGTTTTCACACTTGCCTATTGAAATTCACGGTGAGTGTTTTGTTTGGATGTGAATGTGGATGGAAAACAGAAAATGGAAAGGAAAAATCCTTGGGATTTGCATAATGCCTTGTATTGTGGCAGTCAAATTGATCAATTGCCCATTTCACTGTGAGCCCGTGGGAACAATATGAACCTTAATGTATCGTGTGATAACGAGTGCTGGAGCTGGGAAGGGATGTTTTTCTGTTCTTCAGTTCTTCCATTATTCCGTTCTCTTTCATTCGGGGTACATAGCTAACTGCAGCTCATTTTTTTGTAATTCATTTGATTTGAGTTAGAATTTCAAACCTGCGGGGTAGGGGATTTGAGGGGTTATAGACGAGTTCGGGGGGTACTTCCGGTGTCTGAACGTCACGTCCGGTGTCATTTAGTTTGCTGTGTTTATGACAATTTTTCAAGATGTATATTCGGTGGGAACACACACCTACCGTGTTATTTAAAACGGATGGTGGTAACTTGCGGTGTTCTATTCCTCCCTCAAATGCTCTCGTGCGGATCTGTGACCCACAAATGCATGATTTCATAATCAGTTCCATTTTCTCATTCCTTTTGGAATAAATAGAAGAAGCAGCCAGCCCATTCGTCCAGTAGAACAGGTGACGCCTCGGTGAGTAACTTTAAGTTGGATTTTGACTGTATTTCATCAATATTTATGTCAAATGATGAACGATGCAAGGGCGGTGATGTGCAACTGGTCACAGAGCGACATCTAGTGGTCGGATTTTGAATTGGTGAGCATTTTGTGAGTGTTTTGTGATTAAATGGAACTCATACAAACACCAGAAGTGTGTTTCCTCCCGGCGGGACAAAATGCCAGCCCTCTGTATTTCGCGGGTAAACTCATCTACAGAGCATTCCACCCAGACGGGGGGGTCAACCTATGTTTAAAAATCGCTATTTTCCGAAATCGCTATTTAATTGCTATTTTGTGAAAAATTATGGGTCATTTAGGGAATTGGGTTGGGGTAGGGGTTAGGGAAGGTGCTAGGATTAGGGTGGGGGAAGTTACAGGTCGTTTAGCGGTCAGGGTTAGTGTAAGGGTTAGGGTAGAGTTTACGGAAGCGATTAGGGTAGGGGTAGGGTAGGGGTTAGGATTAGGGGTTAACCCTTGGCTAACTTGGCTGAAAATAGGGAATTCGAAAAATAGGGGTGAACCCTCCAAACCATGGGTCGAGCAGTGCCGGGGTTCTCATCTCCGGCTTTTCTGCAATGTCTCCTGTCAAGTTTTGGTTCCACCTTAAAGCCCTCATTTTAACCTACGGAGACTGATGAAATATGCCTATCAATCCCGCCCGTTGCTTCCGGAGTTTGTGTTCATACGTCCGTCCATTTATGGATGCACATAACGAAATCCCCTAGAGGGCGATGCTGAGTTGCGGAGTAGTAAGTCCCTACTGCCCCCACGAGTTTCTTGCTCCGTTGCGCCCAATGGATTGCTAAGGGCTTGACCTACAGACAAACTGATGGATGAAACTATCCGAGCCGGATGAAAGCGTCCGTTCCCGTTATTAATGGAGAGTATAAATGGGCCTTTACACACCAGGAACAATATCACCTGATCCTTAATAGTGTCTTTCTTCAGTCAGGTTGAAGTGCTAGTCAGTGGCAAAGCCTTAATTTCAGTTCACAGGTCAAACCAAATAATTATTCTTCTCTGGTTAGAAAAAGAAATGTGAAGGCATTGCAAAATGTGCAGGGAGCAGAGCCCTTTCCGATGTGACCACAGCCAATTTTCAGATAACAGGCCTATAGACGAGTTTACGCCCTAAAAACAGAGGTTGACAGTTTGAAAATAAGACTTGAAGTTACTCACTCAGTCTGGTCACATGTTCTTCTGGACCAATGGGATCGCTGCATTCAATCGCATATCCCGCAGAACTTAGTAAATGGAACGGTTGCGCAGAATATTGAATCATGCGTTTGTGGGGCTTACACTACATTTGGTACATTTGGGTGAGGAATAGCACAGTGGATCATTTTTTTAATAAGGCAATAGGTCTGTGCTGTCATTAAATAAAGTTCAAAAATAATTCAGAACACAACGTAACGATACCGGATTTGGAGGTTTCAACATACTGCGTACAAACACTAATCTAGACTGAGAACCAGTTTCTTCCCATGCGCAGTGATGCTACTAAAGCCCTGCTTGAGATGTTGAAATGTTACATGTGCCGATTCTATGCCAACGCCACTTTATAACGTATGTGGTGCTTTTCTTTCTTTCGTGTTGACCTTGTTCACTACCTGTTGATCTTGAGAGAGTTGTTTCATGCCCCACCAGAATTCTATGTGTGTGCACTGCTGTCATGTCAATATGGAGAATTCAAATTATTATTATTTTTTTTGGGAGGACGTCTGTGAAAGTCTGTGGCGAGTGATGAAAGAGTCCTTCCCAGCCCTGATCATAATCATGAGCACAACAGTGGTTCTGTGACATATTAAATAATTCAATGTCTCACTCACAGCCAGTGTATGTGAGTGTTTGTGGCCCAGCGCCCGGTCCAAATGTCAGCCAACAATGGCCACATTAGTGTGGCACTTTGTCCATGGCTTCATATCAGTCAGAGCCATTCTGTCACTAACCCAACGTGCACAGAAATGAACACCCCCCTCTCAAAACTCTCTTTCTCAGCGTGTTGCCACCGTTATGTCTAAAAACGAATCTGGTTACTACTGATTACACACTACCTTATTTTAAAAGGAACTAGTTATAGTTATGGTTACTTTAGTTACTTTTAAATATTCCTTTTAGTTACTTTGAAATGATATAGACGAGTTTATGCGCGAAATACAGGGAGCACATTTTGAAAATATGACCTGAAGTTACTCACTCGATGCGGTCACATGTTCTTCTGGACCAATGGGATGGCTGTATTCACAGGTGAGTCCATTAAAAATTAGTAAATGGAGTGGATTGCGCAGATTATTGAATCGTGCGTTTCTGAGACACAGATCCGCACTAGAACATTTGGGTGTGGAATAGCCAGGCGCAAATTACAACCATCTTTTTTTCATTAAAAAAGTGTGTGCTCCCACCGAACAGACATGTTGGAAAACAGTTGAAGACACGGGAGTCATCTTTAGCTTAGAAATTTAACCGGAACTACCTGCCGAACGAGGTCTATACAGCAGCTGCTGAGTGCCAAACTTTGCCGTTACACACCTCCATTTCAACCTTCATCCGTTACGACGTTTCTTCTCTCCGACAGCTTCATTTGGAAGTGCCGTGGTTCCGACATGGTACATTTGCTGCAGAGCGTTGCGGTTCCGACATGAACGCCAACCCTAATCTTACGCCTAACCTTAACCAGTGGGGAGTGGAGAGAGGTCGGCGAATTACCACTGCTGCAGCTGCCCGTCCGCCAGTGGAGAGGAGTGTTGCCCTTCCGATGCATTGCGCTAGATGAACGGAGTGGAGAAACCCCGAAATGGGGGATGCCCCCCCCAACTTCGCAGCCCCAAATACTTGTACCAATGCTCACCTCATTGGAAGTAGATTTTAAACTTCAAATACTATGTCAACTTGAATTACGTGTGTGTGTGTACTACTGTGACAACTATGATTCTTATTGACATACATAATGTACTACAAATGTAGACAACTTCTGATTGAAGGGAAATTAAATATAAGAGCGTCTCCCCTCCAGCAGCAGAGCTCCCTACTCTACAGGCTCTCTCTGGTCTCTGTCCGCTCCCATCCCCCTTTAGCTAACTGCTACGTAACAAATTGCAGGTGTGCTTTGCCTAAAGGTAGAGCTAATCGGTAGGAGCTAATTAGGGTTGTTGTAGGTGTGATGTCCCCTATCCTGCCTGCTAGCCTGTTTGGCTAACAGCTAGCAGAGCAGGGTGGGGTAGCTGATTGGCTGAGTGGCTCCACCTGTAGTGGAGCCTATTTAAGTACACCTGTGGCCCTGCTCCCTCTCCTTCCCTCCACTCCCAGACCTGACTGCTGGGGCAGCACCAACCCTTTGGTTAAGTTTGCACTTCATACACGCACCACAGCATTCTTCCACTGCACCCAACATCTCACACACCACAGATTACTGACTTTCACACCTTATATATTTAATTAGTTATTTACTTTGACCTGAATCATTTTGAATTTACTTTAATAAACATCATTTTGATTGGTTACTCCTGTGTGTTCCCCTCTTTTGTTGCACTCCTTGCCGGGTTTGTGACAGTAGGGCAGTAAGTGCCTTAAATCTTAAAAAAAAAAAAATAACTATATATGTATATATATATATGTATGTATGTATGTATGTATGTATGTATGTGTATATATATATATATATGTGTGTGTGCGATATGCATACGTTTATGACTTTTTGACTTTTTTCCTAATATGGTCGTCATAAATGATGTATTTCTATCTCTCTGCTCTTGATGTATTCTGCAGTTCATTGTAAATCAACAGATCCACACTACGTCTTGGGGCATTTTGTCATTGAAGCACACACAATAAATATCCCACTGCTAGAAAGAAATCCAGCCACTACACACACAGACACGCCCGACAGACACAGTCACTCACAAACTGGGCATCAATTTTGAATAGCATACAAATAAAATGAAATGTGTCCCCGTCTCCCTTCTCCCCAGAATAAATCCAAGCAGTGCATTGTGCAATTATATGCAGCCTAGAAAAAAAAAAACAAACGAGCATGAGTGGATCCCTGTGCTGTTCATAATGGAGTCCAAGAAAATGGGAATTACTTCAAGGGGTTCTACAATACTTTTTTAATTCTATTTTTAATAGAATTGTTTAACATGCAGGAAGAAAACAAAAACGTTTTCCGAATACAGGAAACAAAAAACGTAACCTGCTTCGCAGCGCAGCCATGGCGCAGGTAAAAATCAGGGGCTGGGCTAGCAGGGTTCATTGTCATGGTGCAATTAGTCTATTGCTGAAAAAGCTTTGGAGATTTTTAAATATGTCACGTAGGGGATGGCCTTTATAAGAAACAATATAAAAAAAAAATTAAAAAGCAAAATTAGCAAAAATGACATCCAGGGTCTCAAGAGGGAGGCCAACCACAGACCAGGGCTTGAAAACAAAATTATTTTTCAAACGTTCCGTTCTGAACGGTTCAGCCAGGCCTATCTTTAAAGTTTTCGTTCTCTGAACCGTTCCGCCACCAAATATCGGCCCTGAACCGGTTCGGAACGCAAAAATTTAGTTTGTTCTTAAAGTTCCTAATTTTGTGAAAAATATAGTTTATACAAAATATATTTGGTGGACTTTCAAACTTCAGTGCAACCGAGTTTAAAACGCCATTACATTCGCTTCCTCATCTGTCCACAAGATGGAGCCCCAGATGCATGGGGCTTGATGACTGACAGTGAAAGTGGACGGAAATAGTCTCCCAGACATAGGATATGTTAAAATATATAGAGAACGGAAAAAACAGTTGAAGAAATCTTTTTTCGTTTCCGTTACCGCTCCTTGTAAAATTCAGTAAATTTCCGTTCGTTTTCGGTTTTCTTTTTCGTTCCTTGAACCGGTTCAGAACCCTGCCACAGACCCAGCCTGATCGTTTAATTATTTGATTCTGGGGACTGCGGCGACGTTGTGGCCCCAAGACGTGTACCAGGTGCCACTCGCCCCCCCCACCATGCGCCTTCCAGACCTTCCCCAATAAGAATAGGGTCATTAGTGGCCCAGTGGGTCAGCTCCATATGTGGATACTGTGTGTTGTGGTACTGCTTATCATCAAAGAGGCAGCGCGCCGCGTGCTATTCACACACAAAGACCCTTATCTGGCCCAACTCCACTGTTTGTCTTGTGTGTGTGAAACCAGAGCCAGCGCCATGAAAATATTTAAGGCCACGGATGGTGATCAGGGGCTCAGGGAATAATATTTTTTTTTTCAAACACCTTTGTCAGAGAGGTGTGTGCGTGTTTATACCTCTGTGCCAACATATGTGTGTGTGTGTGCCAGTATGTGTGTTTTGTGCGTTTCTATTTGCGCTTGCATGTCAACTCCCCATTGTGTTTGGGTGCATGTGCCCGCGGATGGGTGTGAAGCATTTTGGCATTATAATGATTTAGTGCAACAAATAACTTTGGTCTATAGTTGAGGCGTGTCTCGTTATCTCCAGCCAAAAAGAACTGTAACAAAAAAAAACAAAAAAACGTGATGTGCTCGAGACTCGATGCAGGAGCCCATATATGCATAGTTGTGCAAGCACATTTTTGGTGTTTCTTTGACAAATCTTGTCTTACTGTGTCTGCAGGGTGACGACTTGCGAGTGCGATCCAACAGATTGATGATAAAGGTTGTGAGAGCTGAGAGGTGTCCGTAGATAGTTAATAGAAAAAAAAAAACAGCCATTAGAATAGTCAATGACCCTTTCCACCCACTCAACAGGGATGTTTAAGATACTTTGTTCAGTAGGTGATACCCCTATGTTCCGAAATCGCTATTAAATCACTATTTTCTGAAAATTATGGGTCGTTTAGGGGTTAGGGTTGGGGTTAGGGAAGAGGTTAGGGTTAGGGTAGGGGAAGTTACAGGTCCTTTAGGGGTTAGGGTGAGTGTAGAGGTAAGGTAATGGGTTAAGGTAGGGATTAGGGAAGGGTTTACGATTAGGGGTTAACCCCAAGACCCATAATTGGATGAAAATAGGGATTTCGGAAAATAGAGGTTAAACTGTTCAGTAACTTTATATTTTTCAGGGATGGCTCTCTGGAGCCATTTATTTTTTTAAAGTTATTTTTTCCGGCGTCAGCGCCGTTTTTCCATCTTTATTGGATAGGATTAGTCGGAAACTGGGTTGAAGAGATCTGGGTTAAACATTGCAGACAAGTCGACGAGCGTAGTCGAACTCGCGGCACTGTGGACGCTGCGGAAGGCACAGCGCCACTAACATGAATGGGGTCGCGTTAGGTGCGGTGTCCATAACCACTCGGCCAACGCGGATCCAAGTCAAAAAAATGAACACATACACTTGATCTGCCATGTTGCTATTGTCATTTGTCAGTGAAAGTGAAAATTTGCACCGGTGATTGTTCATGCTGTTGTAATCGAATGGAATTCAAATGTTAGAAAGATAACAAAACAGATACATCGTAGCCGGGACGGCACGCAGCTAGCTAACATATTTGGGGCTCCGTAAGCAGCCTCTCGGCGGCACGGGCGCCAGTAGCAAAAGTTATTATTTGGTACAATTTTTTTTTAGGACACGCACAGCCAGATTCGGGATTCTGGACAAAGGCCTACCATACTCTCTTATGCCTGTGTGTCACAGTGCACACAACTGTCGTTGTGATTCTCCGGCATAAGTATGCTCAAGTCTGCTTCTCCGCTGCAAGCCCCCCCCCTCCCCCACCCGTCACATTAAGCCTGTCAACCGAATTGAAAAATGGCGCCTAAACAGAAGGAAGAAGAAAATAATTGTTATCAACAATATTTCAATTATTTTCTTAATTTTTCTTAATTTTGTTTAATTTCTCTGGTACTCAAAGCACTTAAACATCTCAATTAGACACCAATGGTGGCAGCTGCCATGCAAGTCACTCGCCACAACCCATTGGGAGCAATTTGGTTTTGGGTGTCTTGCCCAAGACGCTGGTCGGTGCCACCAACCAGAATTTTCAAAACTTACCACCTAGCTTGGGGAAATGGTGAATTGGTATATTTGTTATATTTAACTTTTATATTTGTTGCTGCAAGGGATAAGAGCCCGAGATGTCTTTGTATGGCATCTGAATATGACATCAGGAAAATGTTATTTCCCTCGATGGCGAGTGAAAAGTTTTTGTCTGTTTTTCACAGCAATAGCATGAACGTGTCTGACACAACACATAATCACTGTTTATTGTTCATTGTTCTGGCTGTCAGGGAAAGGTTCCACAATTATAACACCGCATTGAACAAGTGACGGGAATGTTTTGCTTGCTCCGTCTCACGGGGAGCGTCAAAACCACGAGATCCTCGGAGCAGCAAATAAATCCGACAGAGACGCGCAGAAAACCAAAGCTATACAAAACTGACAAAGTACAGAAGGCTTGTGGGGCATAACACATTTGGGAGAGGAACAAGCGTATACATCCGGATGATGGATGTGTGAACTGTTTGAGGAGGCGGATGTGGCAGATTGGCAGAGAAGTTAAGAAAAGATTAACATTCAACCATTCAACCCCACCAATGAGTCACATATGTTGGTTTGTTAGTGGGTGAACATAATTACTGCCGGAGGTGGGTATTGGCCCAAGAAACCATCTGCTAAAATGTAGCGATGATCCGGATCACGATCTGGATCCAGCAATTTTTTTTTAACCCTTTGGCTGCCTTGACTGGGCTACATTTTTTTTGGGTCAAGTGTGCCGGAGCTTTCGGGGCCCGTTTTCAGGCATTTTCAGGAGCCCACAAAATATGTTCTACAACATCTATGAGAACACGCTATGGCACATTTTGTAAATGAGATTCGATACTCTAACCAGAAAAAGAAAATATGCCTTTAACCATCCCTCTTTCAGAGATATGAAGGAACGATCAGAGGCAAAAAAGCATTTTTTTTTCTGCTTGAAACTTAGTTTAGGAGATATAAGCACTTTTGTGAAGTGTTTCATTCTGTACCGAAAAATAATTCAGACCCCCTCGAGTTTGGTATCAATGTCTTCAGAACATCCTGAAGTTTTCTATCATGATGTTTGTTTCATTCAAATCCACACCAGGCGGGCGTAATTACCTCAAACGTCACGCATGTTTGTCTGTGTTTGTGTGTGTGTGTGTATAATATATACGTGTGTTTATGGACACACACACGCGCGCACAAGCAAATACACGCGCGGCCACATACACGCACACACAATGATGTACACGTGTATAAATACCGAACGCGCGCACACGCACGTGCGCTCACACACACATAGTAAGTGGACGGCGCTCGTTGTGACGTGTCCGCCTCTCTCCTTCTCTCATTCACAATCCTCCCATAGAACGCAGTGGTTGGGGAGCCGTGGGCTGGTGTCCACGGTGGTGCGGGGCAAATCCCATTGAACCGGGGGTCCGGTCGAGTGCGTGGGGGGGATCCGATTGAACCGCGGCACCGGGCGAGTGCGGAGATTCGCGAGGAGGGGTGGGATTGACAGCGCGTAGGGGTTCCGTTAGGTGCATAACCACTTGGCCACACGGACCCCCATTTGACCTCTGACGGAAGATTGGAAGCATGCAATTTCATTTCCCAGAACACACCTACACAGTATGTACTAATGTATGTAGTTATACAATACAACATTGCTAGTAGTCCACAAGCCACTTGCAGAACATTGCCAGTAGTGCACAGGCCACTTGCACTTATATATATACAAGCTGAGAATTCTCAGAACTTGGCTCACCACCTAGCTTACATAAACTGTGATCTCTGAAAGAATATAAGAACATGTAAATATATATATACACATATAAAGGTCATGTAGAAGCTATGTCTGATAACTTGCTGGCCTTGCTAGATGCTTGCGGCAGACGCTGAATTCTTCTATACGGAGCCGCCGACCCTGATAATAGGAAGGAAACCATCTATAGAGAATACACAAAGTGTACAATGGTTGTTTGATACTGGCAGTAATCTATGTAATGATGTGTCGCGCGTGCTGCACAATAAATTACGGGATGAAAGTGCACATGCAGACAATCCTATGGGCTTTTGTTGACAGCACGCTCGTTGCTGTCTCTTTCAAATCCCGTTTTACATATTTCAGCGACGAGCTTTGATAAGAGTCATTGTCAGTCTCTTGAACGTGGGACGTGGCGTTCTTCAACACTCTTCCTCTTAGAATGTGACGATAAACTCCTGTGAAGCGTTGATGGATATATTTGTGTATATGATTAAACCATTCTGTCAGGATTGATACCACATACCAGGAATACGTTTTGTAAGTTTAACTACATGTACAACACAGGATTCGCATGGCGGAAAGAGAAAGAGAGCTGGCCGATGCGTCTCTTTCTAACTCTCTCTCTCATTCCCTCTCTCTCTCTCTCTCTCTCTCTCCCTTTCTCTCTCTCTTGCGCGCGCGCTTCTCCGCTGCTTGTTTCGGAATGGCTCTAGTAGGCCGGCTGTTATGTGTGTGTGTTGCGCGCCATGGAGTGATCTCCTCTTTATTCCGATTGCCCGTATACACTTTTGTTGTATCAGTGTATTGCCGACCACCTCTTTTAATCTGCTTCAAAATGTATTCCGATCCACTTGAAGCAGATCTGTGGAGGTTTATACATGAGCACTTTTGAATCGGATTATACTTGTGCACTAAACAACTATTGTGAAAACAAAGCTAAAGAAATTTGGGGCAAATCCAAATTGGTCAGAGGTTATGGACCAAACAAAAATTTGGCCATCTTGAATTCAGCCATCAGGTACATGTTGGCCTCCCTAGAGCCATGCGTCCATTCAAAAGGTATTGCGTTAACACAAAGGATGTGCCGCGGTTGACGTGGCGGTGGTGGCGCATGCAAAACCATTACATCCCATACACTCTGTGTTTCGGGGATGTAAGAGCTGATTGCCTTTGCAAATGCTTACATTATGACTTCACAATGTTTATTAGAGAATTATCCTACAGCGGCCCAAACAAGTGAGAGAAAATATTTATACTTACATAAAATCTTGGACCAACGACTTAGATCTTTGTGTGTATTTTTGTCGCTGTTTGTGTGTCTGTGTTTTTCTGCGTGTGTGTATGGATGTGTAAGTTTGTGTGTGTCTGTGTGCACCTGTGTCTATATATCAGTGTGTGTGTGTGGGGGTGGGTTTGTGTGTGTGTATGTGTACGTGCCTGCATGTGTGTCTTTGTGTTGGTATGTGTGCAAATTGTTTGTTGATAGCACCTGCATCCAATATATTTCTGTGCACATGCGCATAGTGCACAGTGTACACTGCATGTTTGTCACATCCTCAACCTCTCTGGGACATCCGAAATCGTCAGGGAAGGACAAACACGCAGGAATGTGTGTGTCTGTGTGTGTGTGCGTGTGTGTGTTTGAGCATCTGTAGGTTTGTGTGTACGTTTACGTGTTTGGGTGTTGCTGTGGGATTGTGTTTGCATGTTCAAGTGTGTGTTGTGTGTTTGTGTTGTGCATGTGTGTATGTGTGTTCGTTTGAATGTGTGTAAGTTTGTGCACATGTCTGTGTTTGGGTGCTGGTGTGGCTTGGTGTTTGCATATTCAAGTGTGTGTTTGTGTTGCGTGTTTGTGTTGTGCATGTGTGTGTTTGTGAGTGTTTGTTTTAGTGTGTGTAAGTTTCCGTACGTGTTTGCGTGTTTGGGTGCTGGTGTGGGTTTGTGTTTGCATATTGAAGTGTGTATTTGTGCTTGTCCTGTGCATGTGTGTGTTTGCGTGTCATGGCAAACACCACCGAGCAGAGGGGATGTGGCGTAGGACATTTTGAAGATGGGAGGTTCTGGTTGGCTCGCTTCTATCCTGTCCCGGTTCTTTGTTGTCAAGGCTGGGTGTTTATGTGGTCCGGAGTTAGCGATGACAATGGAACTTGGAAGTGTCATCACGGCGAACAACTTTACAGGCTCTCTGTGAGGCAAGCATGAAACAAGGCCGTTCATGCTATTGAACCATGTGGTCATGTGACAGAGATTGAAGACTCAGTTGAGTGTAGAAAGTACAGTCTGCTTGTGTGTTGCATATTTAGATAGGGTGTATTGCCCTAAAGTGGGCCACTGCCTAATGTCGGACACCTAAACTCCATTGGCTCTGGGTCCTCCCTAAACTAATGAATGTCAGTGAAACTATGGTAAAAGCAACCTATGGTAATGTGTCTATCATTAAGTTCAACACTAGATTTCACTGTTCCACCTTAGGCAACTGACTGTCCCACATTAGGAAGCTGCCAAAAAAGGCCCACATTAGGGCTATCCACCCTGTATATATATACTTGGACGTGACGAAGGCGGTCAACAGCGGTCCAGCAATTATGTGTTGCAGTCGTAATGACAGGTGCATCACACAGGTGATCATCTGCCCGCTAGTTGGATTTAATCTTCTTCTTTTTCACCTCATTTTAAACTTGGAAATAAAGGCACAATGGCATTTCTTGTGAATCAAATAGCAATTAAGCTCCCACGACTGCACGTTTCTGTGTCTGTGTGCATGGAAGTGAGAGGAAGAGGGAGAGAAATGATGCGGTTTTGCAAATTGCAAAACACGTTCGAGACTCGGGGGAATTGTGGAATAACAGCGCGCCACAGAAACATCTGCATGTCGTGCATGCGCGGAGCTGTCGCGCGCAATTCACAGAGCTTCCATTCCCCCCATTGCCATGCCTCACCTCTACTCAGCATTAGCTGGAAAGGGGCGAAGAAGGAGAAGGGGACATACAACAAAGCTGCCGGTGAGGGGACGCGAACTCACGACCAGGGGTGTTGCGATATTCAATTTGATCGTCAATTGTGATTTTTGGCTGTCACGATTTGACATTTGCACATATTTTGGAGAAACCGTGACATTGTCAAAATCGAATTGGCAATCGCAATTTTTGGGGACACAATCATGACAATGGGGAATTTTGAAATGGCCACACCCCTACTCACAACTTATGTGTTCTGTAGTGCACTCTCTTAACAGACTCAGCTACTGTGCTGCACTGGCATAATTTTTTCATGATCTCTATAATTCTGTTACAAATCAGCGGGGACAGCTGGACGAACATCGCGCATCGTCCGCGGACCGCCCATCCACGGACTCCTCTCTGGCTTATTTCTCATTCGCTCAATAACCGGTGACAAATTCTTTCTCTTACCCTCCCTCTCTTTCTTTGTTAATAGAAAATGTCTGCCTTTAGATTGCTCGGTGACCGTTGCCAGTGTTGGGAAAGTTCATTTTCAACATGAACTTGTTCAACGAACGTTGAACGAACACTGGCTGTTTTCAACACTGACATGTTGAAAATTTGGATCTCTTGTTTTCGCTCTTCCACACCCCCCCCTTCCCTCTCTCTCTCCCTCCCCACCCGCTCTCTCTGTCAAAAGAGGATGTGTGGCTCTCGACACCGCTCGGTGTTTCCGTGTTGAAAACTTGTTTTGGACAATGTGTGTCACACAGATGATTTGATGATTTGACCTCTGAACTTGGTGATGAATGCATTTGCGTATTGGACGTGTGGTTAAAAAAAAAACACTGTCTGTTTCACGCTCTCTCACTTTCTATTCATCACTCTCTTTTCTCTCTTACTCTCAGAGTCTGTCATCCATTCACGCTCCACGCCACTCGCTCTGTCTCCCTCTCTGTCTCACGGTCACTCTTACCCCATCTTTCATTTTCTCGTTTCTTCTACTCTCTCCATCGTTCGCTCTTTCCTTTCCTCTCTTCCATTCTGCCTCGCTCTCTCCAGGCCCATATCTCTCTCCTGTGTGGCCATCTTGCCGTGTCGTCGGCAGCGTGTTTGGGAAAGCTGATTAAAGTTCACGGCAGGAAAGGGCCAGGTTGACAGGAAACAGGAAACCTTGCACGTCATAGCCTCGCTCCCCTCCTTTCCACACACACACACACACACACCACCACACCCCACTTCCAACCACGTCTTGCCCCCCCCCACACACACACACCCCACCGGCAGCAACTCAATGATTCGACCAAACCCTGGAATTCCTACGAGGTAACACGCACTGGAACAGCAGCAGCCATGATGGAGTCGTCTGCGTGGGCTCTCAGGTCCCAGATGAAACTTGTACTTTTAACAGGTAAGCGCCTTTTTTTTCCCCGTCGTCATCATTTTCACCAAAATGATGCATTATCTGTGTTGTGCGTGCTGCGCCGTGGTGGGGCTGGTGGACACACACACGAAGAGCGATGTGGGAGAACGTAAGAACGCCAGGAGTGTGTGTGTGTGTGTGTCTGTGTGTGAACGGGGGGGGTTGGTTGTTTGCGCGCTTTCTTGTGTCGAGGCACGTGTTAAAGCGCACCTGAAGGCAGACGTGCAGCATACATCAGACAATGGGCTGTACCGCGTGGTGCAGGTGGCTTGGGAATGTTCCGGCACAGTGGTGCCAGCGCGATGTGAGGCCAGGAAAACATAAATAAGACGTAGAGTACGCTGTTACAGGACAGGTAGGACTAGACCAGACCCGGACGACGTGTGGCCAGTCAGGTGGACCTTTTCCGACCCACGTCAGACCAAACATTCATGCCCTAATGTGGGCCACTGCCTAGAGTTCCAGTGGCTCTGGCTACTCCCTAAACTAATAAATGTCTAGGGTAAAAGCAAAATATGGTAATGGGTCTAACATTAAGTCCAACTGTACATTTCACTGTTCAACTTAGGCAACTGACTGTTCCACATTAGGAAGCTGCATAAAAGGGGCCCACATTAGGGCAATCCAACCTAGCCACATTCTCTGTGCCCAACACTAATAATATGTTTTACTGGATGCATTGACCGACAGTTTCACTGGGGCACTGACAGGTTAACTAGAATATGTTTATTGGTGATGGGGGAAACTGGAGTGCCCAGAGGAAACCCACACAGACACAGGGAGGACATGTAAACTCCACACATGCCGGCTGGGATCCGAATCCAGGACCTTCTTGCTGTGAGGTAGCAGAGCTAACCACCGTGCCGATGTATTGGCAAAATGCACCAAGAGAGGCAGCCAGGCAGTCCTGAATGTTTTGAAATGAAGCCTACAAATGAGAATTGTTCCATCGTTAGATCCGGACTCTGGCCAACCCAGGGTTGTTGGTTGCTGTTGGCCAGGTATTTAATGCAGCTTTGGTGGATATTTTTATTTTTTTTAATTACGCTTGCAATATTTTTTCTTTCATCCTTTATTTATTCAGGAGTTGTTCCATTGCGATACTAGATCTCTTCCTCCGGGAAGTCTTGACACATTAAACATGAAACATCATGTACAAAAATTAAATAGTGTATAAAAACAGACAAACCAAAAACAGACAGGTTTTAAAAGGTCTTTTGGTGCAGTGGTAGAGGAGAGAGTTGTTGAGAGTTAGCCAAAGCAGTCACATGTTTGCTTAAGCACATTGTGAGGCATATATTTAAAAACACACACTGTAGGGAGTGCTTCCAGGTTAAAATCCTGCTGCAGACAATTTCATAAAAACGGGGCACAGGGAACATGCATTTTAGCCAAGTTCAGACTGCATAAAAGCAATATTTAAAATAAATATTGGTAAAGTATTTGTTGCTTGTCTGGTGTTAAAATTGCATGTCTGAAAAGCAGAGATGGCAAGTAACAAAGTACAAATACTCAAGTACTGTACTTAAGTAAAATGTTCAAGTATCTGTACTTTTAGAAGTACTTTTTTCTGTGATTACTTTTTACTTGTAGTGAGTAAATTTTTAGCAAAAATATCTGTACTTCTACTCCTTACTTTTACCAAAACAGGCTCGTTACTTTTTTTTTGCATTGACAGGGTAGGATAACGTCTATAATATTAGTCAGTAGGGGGCGCTGATGTACCGAGTACAGTCCCAGTTAATATAAGTGGATTTCATTTAGTCCCGAGATATAAGATACATTAGGCTAGTTGTTTATTTATTCGAGCAATAACAAATGAAAAAATGCATTTCACATACAATTTTATTTGTAGTAC
>OMKY01209933.1:0-14652 GCA_900302395.1 Bregmaceros cantori | reverse complement strand
CTCCGCACTGAAAATATGGATTCTACATGGAGGAACCAGGCCGCAGGCTGTGCCTCCCAGAAATCCGGCAGCTTCAGGTTGGACGGCGCAGACGGATGGCAAGCGATTGGCACCGGGGCGCGATGGTGATCGGGCCAGGTGGAGTCCGCGACAGGTGTATCCGGCGGCGTGTCGGCGAAGGGGCCCGCGGGCGATGGCTGTCTCCTCCTCCGGGCAGAGTGCCCATCCTTGTGTGGCATGTTCACGTGAAAAGGAATCCGTCCAATTCGGACGTCGGGGACACCAGTTTAGTGCCTTGAATAAGCACTAACAAATTATAATTGAAAGAATGACACACTGAGGCAGGATGAATGTAAGCATTGCAGCACCGCGAGCCAATGCGTTTATTGGAAAACCTCCCCCGTGCACATCACACGGGGCACCGCCCATTTAAGGGCCAAACCATTCACCCATAACACAAGGGGGAATATACCTAACTTATCTAAGTGTATGGTAAGAAGTTGGGTTCGTATATAACGGCACCACACTATCGCGATTAATCGTTCGGCCTTAACTTTTGCTCAGAAAAAAGGATAACGGTCACTAATCATCATTGAATTGTGACTTTGATAAAAGGGCAATAAAGTGTCCGACTTGCTTGTTGTCTTCATTTTATGTCGAGATATTATTTATTCATTTTATATAGATAATTTAGAGAGAGAGAGAGAGAGCCAACTAATCGATTAATCGGCAGGGATTAATCGTTTAAATTTTTGGCCCATTCTTTGCTCAAACCTGTTCCCAATGCAATTTTTCCAGTGTCAAGTCCCCAATACAATAATGACAACACATAAGCTTGCGTGAAACCCCAATATGTTATAATTTAGCATGGAAGAGTAGTCTCTTTTATACTATTACTATGAAATGGAGATAACTTTGCCAACTTTTAACAATGTTTCATAATCATAATTAATGCTAATAATCGTTCGAATTTTAAAGGAAAAATTAACCAATGAAACGCGAGTAAAAATGGCCGATTATCAAAATAATCATTGTTTTCAGCCATATATATATATATACACACACACACACCCATACCCATACATTTTCCTCTAGTGGCCATTGTTGATAACTTATTTTGCATAGGCTTTATCTACAATGAATCAAGCTTTAGCTACATTGCCCTCTCTTGGGTTTTCTAGAGACTAGAAATACCGTAAAATAAGATACTGAAGTGAACAGCATGGTATACCCTAATCTGGACTTTTGTCCATATCACTCGCGGTGATATGGACACTTCATCCTTTGAAACGGTGTAAAAATTAAATCTGGCAGAAAGTACAATGTGTGCTTTGTGAAGTCACACACTTTATGATTCTTTGGTTTTTACAAATGCAAGAAACTTTGTGCATAGTATCACTTAAAAGTGTAGAATGTAGATGTGCACTGCATTGTGCATGTGCAATGCTATTGAAATTATTGTTTATTTCATTAATTTGTTATTTTCTTTCAGGTTACAGATATGAGTTGTTCTGCATTATCAAACATGCACAAACTCCCCACTGCCTGGTAAGTACATTTTAGCAGCTACCGTAGACTAAAAGTATAGTACTGATAATTGTCTGCGACACAGTACATGTGTGTCTGCTTTAACCGTTGGTGAAATTTCACTATGATGCACCGACACTGATACAAATGAGAAATAATATATGCTGGGCTGGGACTAAATGAGTTCAAATGTTTGTTTTAATATATGCTGGTGTATAACATTTAAAAGCATTGATTTATTGATCTCAAACTAATACTGATTGGTTTGATCAATCATTTTTCTCTTTCAACAGCCAAAAATCAAAATAATTCCAGGGGGGAGGGGTTATACAGCGTGCCCACCAGACCATAGGACGAGCAGCGCCACGGCTTCTCCTCCCCTCCATCTTTTTTGCAATGTCTCCCCCCGACTCTTCATCTCAGTTTTCGATTTAATCCTATCACTATCTCTCGAAATAATGAATGAAAAATGGCGCTTGCGCCCCAAAAAATTCCAATAAACAATTCCATAAAACTATTTCACTAGTATATGCTTCTAATTTGGGTTGAAACAAAAATGTATCTTGTTTGACAAAAATTATTAATTGTATATTCTGTGGGTGTATCTACGTGTGTGTGTGTGTGTGTGTGTGTGTGTGCGTGCGTGCGTGTGTGTGTGTCCTTCCGTGCTAGGTCTACTGCATCACTTCAGGAGAGGTTAGCTCAGAATGGAACAACAGCAGAGAGCCTGACCAGCAGTATTCACAGGAAATGTAATAAATGACACACACGTCTTTGCGATGCTCTGGACATTTGTCCATATTTATTATTGCACACACCGTAATTACTGTTCTAGCCATGCATGTCAATAATGACCACTGACGTTTTTCGTAGCTTTTGTGTTTTTTATGTTTATTTTCATGGCCTCTCAATCGGATTATGAGTTGAGATCTGCTGCCATCTCGTCACTGTTGAGGTTTACTATTACTACCAATGAGGGCAATAGCTACCTTCAGCCACAGAGGGTAGTTGTTGTTATTATTATTGTTTTTGTTGTTATTACATACCGTGAAGTGTGAAAATACTGAGGTGAACTGCATGCTATTCCGTGATATCCACACATATATAACACCCAGCTCTTAAGTCTACTTATGGGGCATGGGTAGCCACAGTGGAGATTCTCTAGAAGTCTTCCAAATGTCTAACAACACTCACACAAAAAAGTCCAGTCCTGTGTTACACAATACCCACGGGCCAAACCTTGTTTTAAATGCCTGTGTATTGGATGAAGATTGAGCTGTTAATCTTTTTCCACAGGATATGTGCCACTTCAAATTATTGGATTATTTGGCAATCATGAATGTGCATCATGGACATAGTTGACCAGCTTTTTCTGGGTTTTAGTTTAGCATACAGTTGGTCAACTGTTGGAGCCGCAACCGGTTATTTGATGATGGATTCTTCTTGGAAAGTTGACATCTTCTTTTATATTATAAGCTGCTGTGTATTTAGATATTATTTCTGCACAATGTTTAAGGGATTTTGAGCAGTGGAGTGTAGGGATTATTAATGAAACAAAAATAACAGTGTTGAGTTGGCATTTATTCTTTTTTTTCCTCATCTCGCATCTTATTTTTCTTTTTTCAGTAAATTACCATTTTAAGTTTCATTGTTATGTTGTTGAATATAATGTAGGGCTGCAGCCTGCAATTAACGATTATTTCGATCATTGATGAATCTCCTATTTTTACTGATGATTAATCAATTAATCAGTTCGTATTTCAATTCAAATTCTGATTGATTATTAGCGTGAATTGTTATTAAAAGTTTTCAATATTAATATTGCAAACTTTTCCGTTTCCCTGGATCTCTGCTCATGGCTAACATTTCCATTTATTAGTAGTATCATGGAAGAGCCAACTCTTCCGTGCTAAATTCTAACATATTGGGTTTTCTCCCAAGCTTACGTGTTGTCTGTATTGTATTCGGGAATGGAGACTGGGGATTTGGGAACAACAAATATTAAACATGTTTAAGTGGAAGTTGGGCCAAACAAGGAAACAGTTAATCACTGCCGATGAACCGATTTATCAGATTAGTTGGCTATTATTTCAATGAATCGTTTGGAGCTCTAATATATTGACCCTCAAAATAACTATTGGGTATTTTGCTTCAGCCTAGATGGGCTGATTCTGAGGTTTGAGCCTCCAGACTCCAGGAATCGCTGGGACAACCCGCTGTTCACCGTCCAGGCTGAAGACACGCTGCCATTCACTGACATCGCAGATGCACTTTTCAAGAGGAAGGCCCCTCCCAAAAACCTGTCCACACTCAATGTGAGAATCAGTCTTTATTGGCATTCTATGTGGGGTGACATGCACATTTTCACAATATTGTCAGTAAATTGTTATTATTGTTGCTTTTAAATGAATGGCAGCAATGGTTCTTTGGAGTTTGTGCATGGCATGCTTTTGCTATGGAGATATTCTATGCTTGTTTTGTCTTATGGAATTTGGTGTAATATATAAATGTATAAAACGCTCCCAAATTGGCCGCAAGGGATACATCTACGAACGGTCAGGACTCAACTTACCGCCCCCGAAATGGCACAGCACTAGATCAGGTTCTGGAGATTAGAGAAGGATGATCCATGATGTTGCACATTCTTGTACAAGCGGAGATAGTGAAATCTGATGATAAATTGTAAAGTAGTGGCTGGAACTCCCAGTTCCAAGTATACCATACAGTGAAATGCCAGTCAATAGCCACCGGGAGAGTACCCAGATATTCTGGGCACAATAGGACCACATACTCAACAACAATAGAGTATTGCTAAATTCAAATTATTATGCAGAATTCACTAACTAAAGAGGAACCGTACACATTGATGCTCACTAATCTGGAGATTTAGATCTAGAATTGGAAGGATATCGGATGGTAACCCATAGTGCAATATAATTGACAAGGCACTTACTTTATTGATAAACGATATTGAAGATGGACAGATATTGCAGTCGAAACTAAAATGAATACATTGGTATACAAAAAGCTTTAGCACCGCTAATTGAAGTGTTTAAACTTAAGCATTTGATAATTTTGGGGTGGTCCAAAATAAATCACCATCGTCTACTAGAATCATCCCCTTACATCAGCAGTACAGAGACATTACTGAAATGACTATCTTTGCTAACTACAACAACTACTCGAGGATTGAAACATTACCACATTTTTTATGTCTAGTAGTGGTGATCATTGAATGCATACTCATCCAAATGTTCGATAAATGCAGTCTGTGACTGTCTTTTCTGTTTGATATTGTACAGCAACCACTGTCCTCCACAAACTTCTTGTACGAGCTTGATAAGGTTACCCAAGATGTGTTGACGGTAAGTACTGATTCTACATGTATAATCTGTGTTGTTGTTGTTTTTTTTTCAGATGCATATCCCTGACTCATACGACTCTTGCAACAATCTGTTTTGTCTCTCGTTCTGATGCATCCCTGGTTTTAACCTCTATCAAAATGTTGTTGACAGGCCATTTTTAACGCAGAGAAGACATGTGTTCCCGGTGACCTCATCACCGTCCCGGGAAGCAAGGAGAAAATATCCTTTTTTCTTTTTTTTTTTGAATGTGGAATGATTTGGGACATGAGGGAGTTGACTTGACAACCAAGTGTGTAGTTCTGGGGGGGCAATTCAAACAGGTGCCTTACTCTTGAGTTAGTCTGGTGTCACTTTGTGTTAATATTGTCAGTTTTTCAAAGATCAAAGTCTTTGAAAAGCTGGTCTAGTGCTTACCTGAGAAGATATTTATTTCTATCAATATCGTCATTATAATTGAAAATGTATGTCCAGGTCAACCCTCCGACCTGCCCCGAGTTGACTCACAGACTCGCTTAGAATTGCTAATTACACAATTCAACTGTGGACCCAGTAAGTATCAAAGATGTCCATGTTTTGATGGAAGTCTCTTGAAGCCCAGCCCATCTAAAGGGTATTTAAAAACTCAATTTAAAACTCCCTTGATGTGTGGCATGCGTCCACCGATGCAAGCACTTTAATATCCGTGACACCACCCGCACTCTCGTCTAGACCAGGACTGTCAGGCAATGACACACACACTCACTACCCTCCCAATGGAATATTTCTATTTTCAAAATGCACATCAAAACATATTCTGATCGTTCCCCGCCCAACCCCACTCTCCTTTGACAAATGGCTTGGGTCAAATGACCAAGAAGAATAAAGCAGAAATAAATGATATGCATGACATCAACAAACATCTAGTGGGTGGAAGTAAACATTTTTCAAGTCATTTATTCAGGCATCCACCTCAGCGTGGGAGAGCGTTGGTCCTAGCCGTGATAGCTGGGTGCCCAAAACAAGAACATATATGCACATTCCATATACGCCATGTACTCTGCGGCCCTCTGTAGATTTTATAAATTTGCATACAGCCCTTGATGGTAAAAAGGTTCCCCACCCCTGTGCTCCTGGGTTAATTGTGACTGTAAGGGATTGCTCTTAAAATGTAATTTTCCCAAGCCCGATTGTTGTACTTGATGCCCATCAAGAAAAGAGTCTTTACCCTTAACTCACCCTGTTACATCAAATTCATCAGGAGCTTCAACGCAGCCGAACTCCAGAAGCTGAGACGACAGTTCATCAGCTACACCAAGCTGCACCCTACCGAGAACGTTGCACACATTTCCAATATGTTTGTGCAATATTTGAACAGAAGTCTTAACTAAAGTCTACTTGCGTTTTGTTTTTAATTTTGGTATCAATAAATTGCTACAATTTGTATGTGATTGTGCATGGCATATGTTATTGACTATAGACGAGTTTTCCCGCGAAATACAGGGGGATGACATTTGTCCCGCCGGGTGTGACGCACTTCCGTATATTTGTCTGTCCGTATATTTCCCTGTGTAAAGTGATCATAGTGGACAAAAGTGGATGAATTTGTCACACGAAACACACGCCGTTTCAAAATCCGCTTACTACAGCTTGCTCTGTGACAACTTACACATCATCCACTCCGCTTCACTCATCGTTTTTTCTTAAGTATTGATGAAATACAGGCAAAATCCGACTTACCGATGTGGTCACATGTTCTTCTGGACCAATGGGATGGCTGCTTCACTCGTAATTCCAACTTGAATGAGTAAATGGAACGGGTTGCGCAAATTATGTGCGTATCATGCGTTTGTGCGGCATAGTTACGCACAAGAGCATTTGGGTGTGAAACACCCAACACACCGCAAGTTACCACAATAATTTTAAAATAACGCGGTAGGTGTGTGCTCCCACCGATTTAGACCTGTTGAAAAATAGTCGAAGACACGGCAAAATGAATGGCACCGGAAGTGGTGAGCATATGGGGGTAGTTAAGGAAGTAAACCGGAAATGGGTCAAATGATTTATTCATTATTTGGGCAGTGAATATTGTACCATGACATTTTAAAATCGTCTCACCATTAGTTATGACGCTTTTTTCTTTTTCAGTGACTTTTCTTGGTAACTATAGTCATACTGTTAAAAAGGCCAGTTAAATTTATATAGTTAATTGAAATGTTCTAGTAGGGTGGAGCCAACAACGTCACATCCGCACGACCGTATGCTGTAACTTCCTCTTTCTCATTATGCTGCGGATCATGCTGTTAAGACCAGTCCAATGTGGAAGCCAAGAGTTCATCAGCCCGTCCTTCAGGCCAGTGCATGCATAAAAAGTGAGTTAATGAATATTTCTAATGTTGTTACGGAGCGCCCTGAGCCGCGTATAAGTGCCGTTCCTCTCTACAATTAGTTTACGAGTGTGATCGTTAAGATGGCTGCGATGATGTTCATGGCCGCTAGAGGGCACTGTGGATTGCGGTCGATTTAAGATGTTGATGTGCCGTTCGTCCTTGTGGAGTGCCTGTATGATGGGAAGTTCGTTCCTAAAATGATTCGACCATTTTGAACAATTTGTATTTTATTTCTTTATTTGATTTAAACATTGGTAACATATTTTTACATGTTACGTATGATTGTAATGTTGTTTCAGACTATCCTGATTAAACGCCATTGATGAACGTCTGGATTGCTTCTTGGTGTTCTGACAGACACCACACCCTGCTAGCTATTAATACCCAGGATCAGCGACATCCTTTACCTCTCCCGAACACATACTGTACTACAAACAATAACTTGGTTAATGTTGAATTGTGGTATTGGTTGTGATGTCATGATGTGAATAACAAGTTAAGTGTTGATGCTTGGTACACAAATAGGGTTAGGATTAGGGTTAGGTTACAAGCCTTGACCACCTCCTCCTTCTTTTGAATATGTTTTGGTTGTGAATGCAAGTGAGACTTTTTACCTCATTTTATTTAAATTATTTACCAAGTTTAGATTTTTTTAGATTATTATTTTTCAAATATGTTCATTTAATTGAATTAATGTGTTGATAAAAACAAATATTCTATAATGCTTCATTTATTTCTCTACCAGCCCCCAGGCCAAAAGAGGTTGGGAACGACCATACTAATGTTGGTTCTCCTTAACATCACAAGTGACATAGCAGGAGTTTAGAAAAATAATGTAACCAAAATAGGTATATATCTCATTAACTTTTATTTTTTTTATTTTTTATAATACAATTAATTGTGGGCAGAGTGAGAATATTAGCCTAAGTTCTAGGAATTGTGGGTAATTGATAGACTTGCCCAGTGGAATCTTATAGTTTGCCTTTAATGTTGAATCTGATAGTTTGCAAGTTGGAAAGATAACTCATTCATTCAGAAATGTCTGAAAGACTTGCATCTGTTCTGAGATCTGTCCTAATCTATTGCAGCTCGATCTATCCAGCTCGAATGCTGGTTTTAATGACCTTTGCGGTGCCAAACATGCGGTCCCAGTGACTAAAAAAGGGAGCGAAGTTACTCGCAGGCTTCTGATGGTGCATATCGTGAGCTGGAGCGCCCCCCAACAACCCAAATGGTACAAGCCCGCTGGGAGCCCATGGCAAGTCATATCCAATGTGGTCTTCGACTGAGAGCCAGACGCTGACAATTACAACACACGCCATGGTGAACGGGTGACACCCAAACAGCAGTGGGTTGAGGTTTGTCCATAGTCCAACGGTGATGAGTTCTGGAACACTGAGCTGCTCAGCCGACCATGAGAACGGCGCGGCAAACTCATGATGTACAGCGTGAACGACACGGTACAGTCCAGCATGTTTGTGGTGGATCAAGTGCCATACATAGTACTGGGTGTCGAACACCAAAAGCAGGGCCAGACTGTCCACCAGGAGCTCGCAGATGCTTGGCGCCAACTCTGGCAGCGCTGGTACGGGTAGGATCATCCCGCCGATGGCCACCCCTGGCACTACGAACACAGTGTGGTTGAACACGGCCCGTTGGAAACTCCGGGTCATGGCGCTGGTTGTGGGGCGCCTGTTGGAAAATTTGCATGTTAAATGAAATGAGTCCTTTTTTGGGCGCAAGCACAATTTTTCCATTTGATTGACAGGGTCAATGAGAAGGGGGAGGAGAAAACATAGAAGCAGACCTGCAGCCTACTGTAGGACAGGGCTATTCAAGTACTTCGCTCAGAGGGCCACATTGTCAGATATCCAATGGGCAAGGCTCCCCCCCACCCCATCCCTCAGTAACCTCCGGTCTATTTGTACAACTTGACATGACGCGAAACCACATTTTCATGACCTTTATTTAAAGTACAATACTTCCCATTAAAAGGGCTTCAGTTCTATGCAACAATGGTGCATTCTTGTTTGTAACAAGCAACATCTGAAACAGCAACACACAAATAGTGGTAAAAAGCAGCAGCTCACTTAAACTACAACACATTTCTAGTGCATCTGTTGAGGTAAAGAACAGAATCTCAGTTATCCTCAACCCTTAACAACGAATTTCTAGTGCTTCTGGTGACAGCATCTCAAAACAAGTTTGACCAAAGATATATATATATATATTTTTTTTGTTCCTTTCCAGAATTCCTCCCTGGACCAGAAAAAATTGATTGGTGGGCCGGATTTGGCCCACGGGCTGCCAGTTGAATAGTCCTGCTGTAGGTGAAGATGGGGAGCAGACATACGGGAAATACGTCAGCAGGGAGACTCAAACCCGTGACTCTTTTGAAATTATAATCTAAATTGCTTAGAGATCTGAGAGTGTCTGCTGCAGCTTTTGATACAGATTAAGAACTGACTAATAAAACAATTGTTCTTTGATTATTATTTTTATTTTTGTGTAATTTTCTTTAATGTACCATTATTATTATTTTCAATGTGTTAATAATCTTGATTACATCTTCTTCACCACACACCTGTTGGGCTGAATCTTGTAGCGATGGAACCAGGGTGCTCTTGGTCCCAGCAGATCAAGCACAGTGAAGGGCAGGCTGAACAGCACGTACCCGGAGAAAGCGAGCACCACAGGGAGGAACGGGGAGGCAAGGAGGCCACGGTGCTCCGAGAGGAGGTGCTCCCACACCGGCTGCAGCAGCCCTGGAGGAGGACGGGGAATAGGACACTTGTTGTCCGGGAGTTCCGACGACTGCTCCATTTATCATCTGAACAACCTTTCCTTCAATTTCAGCCAAATCAACGGTGAAATAATCAGCATATAACATATAATTCCCAAAACCATTAATCAAAGAACACATTCACTCCAGTTCTCAAGATCAGCTGGAACTGTAATGTAATAATCCCTTTAGACTTGGTTCCACTGCTTTGGTGCTCGGCCATGCAAAGAGATTAAACTTTTAATTCTGCTTTAGTCTGCACAGTTTCAACAGCGTTCCCATTGTTTACTTGGTTGGATCATATACACAGTACATGGAATTGAGAATGCAGGTGAGGTTACAGAAGGTCGGGAAAAGTATACACACACAGTCACACACACACGCAAAACACGCCCTACCGGGCTAAAAACTAAAACAAATTACAGCGCATTCAGTCAGGCCCGGATTAAGGTGGGTCTGGGCACCGAGGCAAGGAGATTGCAAGGGCCCCCCCTCCCGCTCCGAGCCCATACCAACCCAACCCCCCCCAACCTAGGCATTCTAGTCGCCGTACCGCGTAGCCCAGGGGCCCTTTGATTGCCGTTTCCTGTGGCCCAGGGGCCCTATGGTTGCCATATCCCGTGGCTCAGGGGCCCTCTGGTTGCCATATCCCGTGGTTCAGGGGCCCTTTGCCATCCCCCGTTGCCCAGGGGCCCTCTGATTGCCGTCCTCCGTGGCCTAGGGGCACTCTGGGTCCTGTGGCCGAGGGCCCTCTGACTGCTGTCACTTCCCCCCAGCCCATTTCAGTTAACCCTTATAGACTAAAGAAGTACACCTAAAGAAGATCCTAGAATAGAGGGCTCTATCACAATCAGCATCAACATCGGTATCTGGATTGTTGTTGAGCCCCCCCTAGGCCCCCTGGATCCATGGGCCCCGGGGCGCCAGCCCCACTTGCCCGGTCGGTAATATGGCCCTGCATTCAGTGATGATTAACAATAAAAGTACATTGCAAATTCACCCACACAGCAATCAGTCCGCGCTAAGTTGGAACCAATGGGAAAGCAGACAGGGCTGCCTGTATGTATAACTATTATTGTAATGACTGCCGCCGCTGCCAGGGGGCGCTGGCGTGGTCATCCACCTTCCGGTGGGGGTCCGCCTATATATAGGGGGGCTCGCCGGAAGCTCACTCTTTCTCGCCGGACCTACCTGAGATAGTACGTGTGTGTGTGTGGGAGAGCCTGGACAAGGCCTGTGTCATAAAGCCTTAATAAACCTGCTGCTGACATGGATCGGAGGATTAAGACAGAGCCGGCCAACGAGGGACCGCGTGCGGGCGTGATGCAGTAGGGGCCATCCACGCAGGGGAGTTGGCCGCTGGGCTACGCAGTTTCGGCGGGAGCACCGTATGGAGGAAGAGGAGCTGGATGCATCGGAGATGGGCCGCCAGAGAAACCCTACGGATGCAGATAGACCGTCGTCGGAGCGGGCAGGGACAATGGCGGAGCACATTCAAGGGGCAAGGATGCCGCGCTTCGATGGGACGGTGAGATGGCGTTCGTTCCTGACTCAGTTAGAGTTGGCCGCGGCCAAGTGGGGAGAAGAAGAGAAGGCGCAGCAGCTCTCTTTGTGCCTCCACGGAGACGCCCTGGAGGTGCTGGGCCAGCGCGGGACGACGGAACAGTGCAATTACACCAGCCTGGTGTCATTGCTGAGTAGGCGCTTTGATGACAGCGCGGGGCTGCATGTCTTGCGGACAGAGTTCGGTCTGCGCCGGCGGCGCCCAGTGGAGCCGCTGACCGCGCTAGCTATGGATGTGGAGAGGCTGGCGCACCGCATCTTCGCAGATTCCCCGGCCGAGTTTGCAGCCCGATTGGCCCGGGACAAGTTTTTGGAGGCGCTTTCCCCCAATGATCTGTGCGAGTGCACAGTGCTACAGCACCCGGCGACTTTGAACGAGGCGATGTCTATCGCCCGAGAGAAGGAAGCGCTGCGTGCATCCATCGGGATCAATGCTGGGTCGGTGAGGGCTGCAAGTGCAGTGGACAGCGTGGCTCGGGACGCATCGTCGCGGGAGGACGAGGGGCGCGACGCCAACGCAGCAACCCCGAAGATGCGCCATTGCTGGCACGGCGGAGAGGAGTGTGAGCAGCGGCACCGTTCCCTCCGCACTGGAGAAGCGCATGGTACGCGTAGAGAGACTTCTCCTTGAGATCCGGGGATGTTCTCCACAATCTTCATCATCATCGCCCCAGCAACGGTCGTAGGGGGAACAGCGGAGAGCTGTTCCTCGCACCTGCTGGGTCTGCGGAGTGAGCGGACATGTGGCCAAAGACCGTTACCGGTGGGCGGGAAACGCCTGGGGACGCTGAAGAAGCGGAGCACCGGGTCCCCAGCGGATAAAGACTCCGCACTCGTATCATCGGGGTATGCCTTCACGCGTGCATCTCCCGGCCAGAACTCTGGTTTCTTTGAAGTGACTGTTCGCGGGACGGTTACCGAGGCTTTGGTTGACACCGGGGCAACCACATCGCTGATCCGGCCGGATCAGGTGCCACCCCGGATGAGGGTGGAGCCCACCACGTCCCTGATGAAGACGATTTCGGGAGACATTGCGCCGATGCGAGGTCGGTGTACTGTGGAATTGTGTGTGGGGGGTCGGTCCGCTCCTGTAGAATTATGGGTAGCCGATATCGCCGACAAATGTGTCCTAGTATTTGATTTTTTGAAGCAAAACGTTCAATTCAATGGGACGGCCCCGATTCATTGCAGTTTAAAGACGGGCGCACGGTGGTCATGTCGTGTGCCACCCGAGTCGTTCACGAACCGCACACAGAGTCGAGCGTTGTGCACAGTAAAAGTTTTATGAAGAGGGCAAGGCGCAAAGTGAGGGCACTCGCACTGAGGGAGAAAAATTTGGAGTTTGACCGTGAGATAGCAGCAGTGTGGGAGCTTACTTGGGACCACGCGAACATCCCAGCGGCTGTGGAGAAAAAACGCAAAAGTGACAACAATAAATGCTGTGAGCAACCGGCGGGCCAGACCATCGCTTTGGGGGCGCGCGCGTCATGCGACGAGTCACTTGAGGCTGTGTGGGAGGTGAACCACGAGGGGTTAGATGCCAATCAAAGCAGACAATTGAGAGATCTGCTGTTCGAATTTCGCGACGTGTTTGGCATGGACGTGGAGCCGCTGGGGCAAACTTCGTTAGTGGAACACCACATAGACACAGGTTCGTCTCGCCCCATCCGCTGCGCTCCGCGTCGCTTGCCGCATGCGGGGGTTATCGAACACTCGAGCAGTCCGTGGTCATCCGCGGCCGTGCTCGTTCAAAAGAAATCAGGGGAGTGGAGGTTTTGTGCGGATTACCGTCCCCTGAACAGCATGACAGTCATCATCAACGGTTTAGAGTCCTCTTTGCAGGCACCGCTGGGTTGGACTTCACTCTTGATATGGCTTTCTTCCACCGGGAACGGTCCATGGCCACCTCCAAGTTGTACGACAACACCTTCTTCACCCAATCGTTCTCCTCTTTCCTTATTACATGCCCGTACCAGCGCAGTCTGCCCCTCCTCACCACCTCCCCTATGGCCTCCACTCCCATCCTCTGCCTCAGCTCTGCACTGGTCTTTCTGTCTTTTAGTGACACCCCACTCATCCATCTGATCATTCTCATCTCTGCTCTGTTTAGCTTGTCCTCATGTTCAGCCTTTAGGGCCCAGGTCTGACTGCCATAGATCATACAGCTCCTGACACATGCAGAATATACTTGCCCTTTCATCTTCAGGGGGGGGGGGCTTGGAAGTCAGGAAGGGCATTAGTTCCCTGAACTTTCTCCACCCACTCCGCACCCTTGCGGTCACTGCAAGGTCCACCCCCCATGAGCGTTCAACATGTCCCCAAGGTAGCAGAAGCTGGTTACTACTTCATAAGTCTCTCCTTCCACTACGAGACCCTCCTGGTCGGAAGGGTCTGCTTGAGGGACATCCCCCCTGCACCGCTTGCACTGGAATGTCACACTCGCCGCTTCCAGGCGGCCTTTCACTCCACTGCACCTCCGATGTACCCATCTCTCACAGGCCGTGCACTGGAGGGAGTTGGCTTGTACTCCCTTCCCGCAAACTCCACATGGCCATGCTCCTTCTCGTGGTATCACTCCTAGGCCAGCACCTCCACCATGACCTTAGATTTCCCCGCGTTCACCTTCATCCCTTTCACTTCCAGCATGTCTTCCAGGCGCTAGCTTCCTTGCTAGGTCCTCCCTGGTGTGAGCCATCAGTACCAGGTCATCTGCGTACAGAAGTCCCATGGTATCCACCCTAACATCCTGATACCACGTCCATCACGATGGCAAACAGTAGTGGACTAAGTACTGATCCCTGATGCACGCCCACCTTCACTTCAAACCCATCACTGTCTCCCTTTGCTGTCCTGACTACCGTGCATGCTCTGGTGTAGAGAGACATCACTGCCTTGACCAGACTCTCCTCCACTCCAGATTTCCGAAGGGCGTACCTCACCACCTCTCTTGGTACCCTATCGAAAGCTTTTTCTAGGTCGACAAAGGCGAAGTACAGCTTCCTCCTCTTCTCTTGATGCTTTTCTTGCATCTGTCGCGTGACAAAGATTG
>OMKY01209932.1:0-11959 GCA_900302395.1 Bregmaceros cantori | reverse complement strand
AAAAATCAGTTTGCTGTCATCTGATTAGATGGAGTCCATTACTCCCAGACGCTGTGCGCACACACACTCTCACTCGCAGACACGCCCACACACACACCTGGTGCAGACACGCCATGCCTCCATGCCACATGCAGACCCGCATCCACCTGTTCATCTAACGTCCTGAGAAACCCCCACACCAACTCGACATATCGATCGCATATATTGCACATTTGTGGTTGATACGAACCCAGGCTGGAACCGCGTCAATATAAACTTTTACAACTTTGATGTACTCACATCTCCCAAGGACGCACACTTCATCCGGAAAACCAGTGCCGATGTAAAGAGTCGTAAAAGCGGGCGTTGTCATACCTAGTGGACCGAACCATTACTGGATGGACTAGGGGGGTTTTAACAGTGATTTTAAACACATTTAACCGACCATTAGTGACAAAAAAATACATTTTATTTTTTTTACATTTATTTTTTTGCATAATTTGAGACCCCCCTCAAATTTAGCTTTTGAGGCTTTCAGGGGGGTTCGTGGGTCATTCAGGGGGGGTTGGACCCCCCCTGACCCCCCCGTATTTCGCACTATGCTTATAAAGTGTTCAGTTTATCAGATATGTGGTAGTTGATTTCTGCAGGTTTACAGGTCCTATCCTCTCCTAGCCTGGCGAGCCAGAACCAATGCATTGTCCACGCTTTGCACATCGCTAGACGCTTGCATTGAAAACGTAAAAAAAAAAACATGTCAATCAAATTGTGTTATCCAGTCACAGTGCAATATGTGGGACAAGTGGCGTGGTGACAATCAAACTCCGTCCACGTCTCACGTAGCCCGTACAAACTCCGCCCACGTCTTGCGTAGCCCGTACAAACTCCGCTCACGTCTTGCGTAGCACGTAAAAACTCCACCCACGCCTGTGCTGATTGGTCGATTGATTTTGGACCGACGTAGACCCTGATTTTCCCAGACCCCATGCAAGTGTCTAGCGATGTGCGATGCATGGACGATGGGTTGGTTCTGGCTCGCCAGGCTAATCCTCTCCTGGCCCGTCTCTGAACAGAAAAAAATGTTTTTAACCGGTTTTGTGGATTTCATAATGTTCTCTTTCTGTTCCAGAACACTTGAAATCTTTTTTTTCGTTTCCGTTTCCGCTCCTCGTAAAATTCTGTTTATTTTCCGTTTTCATTTTCGTTCCTTGAAACGCTTCTGAGCCTTGGTGACGACTCAAAGTTCAGTTGCAGGTCGGCGGTCACACTAGTGCATCGTCTAGCAATAGTCATATATACACAGGTGTAGAAGCGTCTCCGTCAGAGAGAGTGAAGGCGATCAGAGATGCGTGACGTAGCAGATCAGGAATAAGCAAGTTCGGGGGCGAGGAGTGTTGACCAGGATCGGCATAGACTTCTGGAGGACCTGCTCAGCTTCCTGGACCCAGTTGGAACATAGGGGAGGAGAGTTGAGTCGCCACTGACGTTCACAAGATATTTAACACCACGAGATGGAATTTATTTTTTGCTTAGTTGCTGCGTTACTGTTCGGAAGGCTTTTGAAATCTGATATGAACAAATTCTGAACTAAAATACAGCTCCATTCAATAACCTCAAAAAAAGAGTGCATTCATAATTATAAGTTCATCAAGCATAATTGATGAACGAATGAAATTGCCTCATACACGTTCGCCTGAAAATACGAAGTTTCACAAAAAACACTGGTTTTCAGCAAACAGGAAGATCAGAGGTAAGTATAATAACGGTTGGCCTTGGTCAGGCCTGGACTGAGAGAACAAATCGGCACGGGCATTTTTGACTGAGACTGGCCCGTAATAGGGCCTGGGCATGTGATGTCACAGCCGCACCATGCTTTTTACACAACTTACACTGCACGCCCGGAGTGTACACAGGTGTGGTTTGAGATAACAAGTTGTTAAAATGTTAAAAGTTTAAATAACAACACATTCTTTTTTTACTACTAAAAAATAAAATGCAACATCACCGGCCCTCCAGAGGTGACAGCCCACGGGGAAATGCCCTGTATGCCATACTGCCAGTCCACCCTTGGACTTGGTCATGTACCTATCAAGGGAATTTTGTTCCGCCGCGTCAGACCCGGGGCGGCGAAGTCCTTTTGAAGAGCTGGCGGTCCAATCCAAGAGCTTGATGTGGAGCGGAGATTGCGGGCAGGTGTGTAGAGTGCGTTGCGGGGACGATTGCGTCCGGACGGTGGAGTACGAGGGCGAATCCCACCACAACAGTTACAACAGCTTGTATATAGACACATGGAGAATGGATCTGCTTGGTAGCACCTCGCTGGGTTTCCCAAGCCCCTCAATGATTATTTGTTATTAGGTTTGTTAAGCTCCTGACCTGTGGCTGTCAATCATCACGCTGGACAGCTTTGTGTGGTCAGGAAGTGCCAGGTCGAACATCTGTTTTCTGACCTTGAAGTTCAACACTGAAGCAAAGTGGTGCCATAGCATTTAGCGTCCTTTTGGACAATTACTGTCTTCTACTGCAGGACATATTTTGTCAAAATAAAAAAGCTTTAGTCAGTGCAGGGATGCTATCAACATGTTGACCAATTGAACAGTTTAGAAGGTCCTTCATGTCTAGGACAATTAGACTGTACCATGATTACATGTAAAGCTTGAGAATGTCCTTTGTGTCTAGGACAATTAAACTGTACAATGATGAAATGTAGAGCTTTAGAAGGTCCTTTATGTCTAGGACAATTAGACTGTACAATGATGACATGTAGAGCTTTAAAAGGTCCTTTATGTCTAGGACAATTAGACTGTACAATGATGACACGCACAGCTTTAGAAGGTCATTTATGTCAAGGATAATTAGACTGTACAACGATGACATGTACAGCTATAGAAGGTCCTTTATGATGGCGTTTTAGACCTTAAGAAGGTCACTTATGTATCCAGTATGTCTCAGAATCTCCCACAGGGCACCACCACTGTTACGGTCAGTCACTGTAGTGTGTCACTGTGTGGTTTGGGAGCTGCACGGCTGTACAGAAGGGAAGCTGCAGAGGGTGGTGAGCACCGCACAGAAGATAATTGGGTGCCCCCGCCCCTCACTGGAGGAACTCTATGAATCTTGTGTCCTTAGGAGGGCAGAGAACATTTTAAAGGACACATCGCACCCTGGCCACTCCTTCTTTAGGAAGCTGCCCTCGGGAAGAAGTCTCCGGTCATTGGGATCCAGGACAAATAGGCTTAGGAACAGGTTCTTTCCAACGGCAGTGCGGATAATGAACGCTGCCAACCACTGAACTCACTGAAACATGTTCTGAAACAATTACTGGTTCTTATTGTTGTTGATGTTGCTGATTTCTTTTAACAGCATTTTAACTCTTTTATTGTTGCTATGTCGCTGTGGCCTGTGTTGGATGGCATGGAAGGATCGGGGGGCGCTCTTTCAGTTTCGTTGTTGTGGTTGCTAAACTGTGACAATGACAATAAATGTTCTATTCTATTCTTTTCTATGTCTAGTCCCAGATTTTATTGGATGAGAAATGAGAAGACGCTGAACGAGGGACAGATTCTAAAACACACAGAGAGACAACCTCTGACCTCCTGGACACACACAGCTGGTGCCTGCAAATTGGATTGAGTTTGATGATTGACACACAGGAGCCCCAGTTTAGCAGTGGTCAACACTAAAACAACCTCTTTCAGTATCTCTTCACTTTCACTTCAGCCTGGCAGGTCATTTCAATCTCTCCAAACTAGAGCTCAAACCATTCCCTTTTTAAAAAAGTTAATTTATGGGCGCAAGCGCCATTTTTCATTCTATTTATTGGGAGACAGTGACACGATTAAATCGGAAATTCGGATGAGGAGTTGGGGGTGGGGGGGAACTGCAAAAAAGCGAGAGAGGGGATTAGAACCCGCTGCACTGCCCGACCTGCCACCACGCGTGCGCCCCCTTCAAAACATTTATTGATTAATCACGATTAATTGACAAAAAGGGAACTTCGGTCTATGTACAGGGGCACAGTCTATATTCAAAGCACATTGTGTGGAAAGTTTGGAGTTTCGCCAAGTAGAGTAATGCTAGGGTCAGAACTGATCCAAGACGCTTGTTTCAACAATATCTGCAGCCCAACTTGCTAGAATAATTATTAAAAAATAATAATCTACAATTCAATCTCAAACTCAAACTTTATTTATTTGTATAGCACTTTTCATGCAGAGCAACACAAAGTGCTTTGCAGAAAAAGAACACCGAACAGAACAACGTTACCCACAGCCTCCCAACCCAAACAAACTGGCACACACTCAACCATGGACACACACACACACAGACACACACGCAATCAAATGCAGTTGGCTGATGTACCGATGACGGAAACATCCTAGTTATAAGCTAGATCAAAGAGATGTGTCTTGAGCTTCTTCTTAAAAACATCCACAGTCTCCACGGCCCTGAAGGCCTCCGGAAGACCATTCCATAGTCTAGGGACATAGAAGCTAAATGCGGCCTCTCCATGCGATTTGGAGTTAACTCGTGGAACTACTAAGAGCACTGTGCCGCTGGACCTCCGGGATGGCTGATATGGTACAAGCATATCAGCTAAGTACGGAGGGGCAAGTTTGTTAACACATTTGAAAACCAGTAGAAGTATTTTGAAGTCAATTCTGAAACGGACAGGGAGCCAGTGTAAAAAATTCAAAATTGGAGTAATGTGTTCCCGCCCTCTGCTCCTTGTCAGCACCCGAGCAGCTTTGTAAGAGTTGTAGGTTATTAGTGGTCTTTTTAGGAAGACCAGTAGTCTAGGCGACTAGAGACAAAAGCATGCAACAGCACCTCTGTACTTTCCAGTGATAGAAATGGTCGAACTCTTGCAATGAATTAGAATCTTGTATCAATATATACTGTATTGAAGGCATTACCAATTATCTAAGGACTGTATAAATTAATTGATTAATAGAATTGGATAAGGATAAATTTGAATTGTAGTTCACGAGAATGCTACCACCACTGGCGGTCCTTTACTATGACTTATAGATTGATGTGGACACTCAATCAGTTATGGACAAAGAGTAAGCAGGTTATCATACATTCATTTAACATTTATTTGAAACAATAGTACATTCCTATTAATAAGCTGTGGTGTGAAATTACCACTTCTAAATTAACTTACTAATTTCTAATGAATGGCGGTATTAAAGAATAAAGACGTTCAAACTTCAAGGTCCAGTATTCTAATGGTACCAACTACGTTGCGGCCGTTAGGTGGAGCGATGGAGGGCAGAGAGAGAGAGTCAAGAGCGGTCCGAATTGACTTAGCTCCTCCCGCTGTCTGGTAGTCTCCCTCCCACTGTTCGCTCTGACCGGCGTTTGTGCCGCTCCGCCTCGGGTCTCGGAATGGCGTTGGCGCCGCTCCGCTACTGGTTCTTCTCCGCTGCTGGCTCGAGCTCCTACACCCGAGGCGAGGCGTCGGTAAACAAACACCGACGGCGTCAATAACCGCTCCCGGGTGTATCTGAAAAATGCCTGCCAAAGTTGCGGACAAACTTCACTCCGTCTGGAGTCTAGAATGATGGGAACAGATCATGTTAAAATGTCCGCCGAACTCTTGTCCCTTCTTTTCCGCCTTGGCCGAACTCTTAACTGGGGCCGCTCACGCGCCCTTTATCCGGCCACTTCGGGAGGACACACTGAACATTGAACTGAAACAGGAATTAAATCAAAATGAAAAGTATGGTAAACAGTGGAAATATTCTAGTAATTTGTATTCTAATAACTTTGTAACTATTTTCTAAATTATTCATTACAGAGGTTAATGAATTTAACCTGGGCCTTCACAACATATACAATAGCTAATAACTCCAATAATTATCTCCCCTTCACTACAATAATTGTCTAGATTCAGTTGACTCTGTGTTCTTTTGAAGTGATGCTGACAGCCTGTAGTTGTAAAGTGTAAAAGTGTTGTTGTCGAACCTGCGTCAGTGTATAAATTTAACGTCTGAATAATAAACTCTAACTGACCTGCAGCCGGTGATAAAACCCTCACATCTGTGCGCACTCACCATCCAGCTTATAACAAATGATTCGCTGTAGGATTGCAACTAATGATTAGGATAATCGATTAATCAGAGATGGCAAAAGTAGCGGGATTCATCAAAATAGCTACTCAAGTGAAGTAAAGTAAAGTACAGGCTGAGAAATGTACTCAAAAAGTATTTTTGAAAGTAAAAAGTACATGCTCTAAAATGTACTAAAAAGTATTTTTGAAAGTACAAAGTACATCTAAATTTGCCTTAACAGTTTACAGGCAATATTTTTTGAGGGGCACACCCAGAGACTAAATGAAAACAAGTTATTACCTGCTACTGTACTCAATGCATTATAGAGTACTGCCCCCTACTGACTCATTCACGCTATACATGTAGCCCTACCATGTTGTTGCAAAAAAAAAGAAAAGGAAAAAAGTAACGACCCTGTTTTGGGAAAGGTAAGGAGTAGAGGTACTGATAATTTGGTTCAAAATCTACTGAGTAGAAGTAAAAAGTACTCACAGAAAAATGTACTTCTAAAAGTACAGATACTTGAAAAGTCTACTTAACTACAGTACTTAAGTATTTGTACTTAGTTACTTGCCATCTCTGTGATTAATCGACCATTTTTACTGACGATCAATCGATTAATCGGCTCATTTTTCCATTTAAAATTGAAAGAAATATTAGCGTTAATCATTATGATTATGAAACTTTAATTATTGCTAAAAGTTTTCAATATAAACTTTTTGCTGTTTCACCATCTCCACATCTTGCCATTTTTTATGGAAATGTTAAATGTAAGCCTACTCTTCCATACGAACTCCACCCAAAATAAGTTGTTATATGTGTTGCTGTGGGGCTTAACAGTGCTCAGTATCCAAGAGAATGGGCACGGGGAATGGAGACTGGCATTGGGAACAACAGATAATGATTATTTCAATAATCGACTATCATTGATTAATCGATTAATCGATTGCAGCTCTAATTCGCTGTTCAACTCACAGCCTCTTACCCTCAATGAAATACATTTTAAATGAGTCATTATCTGAATTATCGCCCGGTGCCACAATGTTTTGAATATTTTTACCTGCGCTGCGGAAGCAGGTTATGTTTACGGTCGCGTTGGTTGGTTTGTCTGTCCCTTTTTCAGATAACTGAAAAAAGTTGTGCACGGATGTGGATGAAATGTTGTACAGTTGTTGGAAATGACCAACGGCGATGAAAAAGTGGTTACATTTTGGTGCATTTCTGTAGCCGATAAGTAACATAGTCATACTTAATCACCAACTAACCGATAGATCGCTCGCCGCTTACCGCCGGTGGCGTCAATTGCAATTGTGCTACTTTACGAGCACTTGCATTGATAATGGGTTCCACACATACTGCTAACACTAAAAGTACTATTTTTTTGTACCAGTACGGCGCAGGTTTGAAATCTCTGAGTGCTTCTGGTCATGTGTTCTTCTGGACCAATGGGTCGGTTGGTAATTCCAACTTGAATGAGTAAATGGAACGGGTTGTGTAGATTATTGAATCATGCATTTGTGGGGCACAGATCCGTACGAGAGCATTTGGGTGTGAAATAGCACAGCACAAGTTTAGCACAGCACAAGTTACCACCACTCTATTAAAATAACACCATAGGTGTGTACTCCCGCCAATTAGACCTGTTGCAAAATAGTCGAAGACTCGGTGTATAAATAAGTGGCGAGCATATACGGGGTAGTTAAGGAAGTAAACAGGAAAAGGGGCAAAAACTCCATGTAGACACCAGAAGTGTGCGTACCAAGGGCGGGACAAAATGTCATTCTTCTTTGTACGCTGTGTAAATTCTATATTCATCCCATATGGAGCAAATTCCCTGAAACAACGTGTTGTTGTGTTAGCAGTTAACCAGTGTTATTGTTAAGTAAGTACTACTTAAACCTGGTCAGGATGAAAGTGTGGAATGTTCATGGTCCATTTCTGTGTTAAAGGAACATGACTGGACCTCATCAATGTTTACCACCTCAGTGGTCACGCTTCACACGCGTAGGGACAGACTTCACACGCGGACAGACGCGTTCTAGTCGCGTGCGATGCATGGACGATGCGTTGGTTCTGATTCACCAAATCTGAACCAGATGTGATCTGAAGTCCATCCAATCAAAAAATCTGATCCTCGGCTCAATTTCTGCCGACCAATCAGAGCCACGTTGAGGCGGGCTCTCTGCGAGACGAGATGCTTCGTACTCCGTCACTTGTCACACCTACTGTGCTGTGCTGGATAACTTAAAAACGATAATAACTAGAAGCACTCAGAGATTGCAAACCTGCAGCGTAGTGGTACAAAAAAATAGTACTTTTAGTGCCCATCATCAATGCAAGTGCTTGTAGAGTAGCGTGATTGCGATTGACGACACCGGCGAACATGCCAACTACATTTCCCAGTGGCCACCGCAAGCCGGAAGTCTGGTCATGTGACTGCGGTAAGTGCCCGGCAATCTATTGGTAGGTTGGTGATTAAGTATGATGATGTTACTTAAAGGCTACAGAAATGCACCAAAATGTAATCACTTCTTCCATTGGTTATTTACAACAATTCTACAAAATTTAATCCAGATTCATGCACAACTTTTTCAGTTATCCTAGTGACAAACCAATGGGACTAAAAACATAACCTGCTTCCTCGGTGCAGCTAATGCTCCCTGCCGAGGCTGCCTTGGAGTAGCATCTGTAACCGCTACGCCACGGGGCCAGTCTGGATGTCAGTGCATCTTAGCTTGAAAAACACTGGACAGATGTTTTTTTTTACAGTTCTCCTGAGGTCGAGACTGTGTCAGTGAATGATATGTTATGTACAAAGCACATTAGCGTTAGCACTCCATATCCGTAAATATTAACACAAAACATAAACCATGTACGATATGACGTATCATTCTATTCTGGCAACACCATTCGTTGAAACGTGTTGCTGATAATACCATCCATTTGGATTGACTTTGAAAAACATTTAATCTGTATCACATAATAAGGAATTAAGAGTAAAATATCCATATTGCCTATACATGACAGCAGTGCACACACATGGATTTTTGTTTGGGCATGAAACAACTCTCTCACAATCAACAGGTAATGAACAAAGTCAACACAAAAAGAAAGAAAAATAGCACATAAGTAATAAAAGTGGCATTGGCATAGAATCAGGACATGTAAATGTCAACATATCAAGCAGGGCTACCCCCTGTGTTCAGTAGCATCACCGCACGTGGGAAGAAACTGTTTCTCCGTAGGCTCCGTCTAGAGGTCTTAGTACGCAGGGCTCTGTAGCTCCTACCCAAGGGAAGGAGGGAGAAAAGGTGATGTGCAGGGTGGGAGTGGTCCACTACGATGTTTCTGGCCCTGTTCCTCACCCTGTTCTGGAAAAGGTCCTGAATGGAGGCTAGGAGGGGAACTGTTGTGAATTGAAAGTAATAGCGTTTGTATGTCTGAGGAATTTACAATTTTTTTATTTTTATTTTTTTAATCTTTGCAGATGAAAATGAAAAAAATGGCATTCCATCGTTTGCGCAACAGATCAAAATTATTATAACATGAACAGTATGATGAACAACGCAGCCGCATTGCGCCAGCACCTGTTCACTGGCTATATATATATCACTCTGCTAATTGGAAACAGCTGCACATCATCGGAGGACGTAGCTGAGCACACCTGCATCTATGGACATGAATCCATACATGTTTCGCATGTCAGTTATAGAGCTGGTTCACAGTCCTTTGCCCCGGGTCTCCGTAACCGTACGCCAAAGACGTTTAGGCCACGTTAGTCGTCATAATGGACCTGCCGGAAAGCTTCTACTTTGGACTCCAGAGGTGAAGAGAAGAGTTGGACGCCCGTTCGTAACGCTGAAAACTATAATCAAGGAGGAAACTGGTGTGTTGGGAAGAGATTTGTTGGCTGCAATGGCTGATCGTGAGCTGTGGAAGTCTGAATACGTTCGTGTTTCACCTGTGTTTCACAAGTGCTTGAGTAGTGCGATTGCGATTGACGCCACCGGCGAACATGACAACTACATTTCCCAACAGCCACGTGGTCACGTGACCGTGGTAAGCGCCCAGCGATCTATCGCTAAGTTGGTGATTAAGTATGATTATGTTACTTATAGGCTACGAAAATGCACCAAAATGTAATAAATTCTTCCATTTGTCATTTACAACAACTGTGCAAAACTTCATCCAGATCTGTGCACAACTTTTTAAGTTATCTTGGGGACAAACCAACCAACGCAACCAAAAACATAACCTGCTCCGTGGCGCAGCCCGGCGCAGGTAATGAATACAATATCAAAATACGGTTGAGTTTTACTTTGGGCAGTGAGTAAATCCTAAGAATATAATCAACTGGCTTTTTGAAGTCTTATTACTCCAGTCTGGCTGTCACCTCTCACCTCAGGAAGTTGTTGATCTGAAGAAAAAAGCTCCAAGTCATCAAAAAAGAAAGCACGCTATCTGAAACTGTTCATTATTACTCAGCTGCTTGTTTGATACCAAAGTGCGCCGTGCGGTCGGAGCCGCGGGGCGTCGTAAACTCTTTGAAACGCGGTGTGACTCAGACAAACAGTCTGAGTCCGTCCACGTGCGCTCTGTTTGCTGTTAAACCTTCAGTCAGTCTTCTTCCTGCCGGCTGTCACACTCCGTGAGTTGGGGCTCAGGTATGCGGCGCGTCGGCACGCTTCCCGCGTGGCGCGGAGCCAGCACCGGCCGCGGCCGCCCTGAGTCATGTCGGTGGAGGGAGAGTAAAACGGCCTGTTAGCCCGTCTCACGATCTACAGGTGTGAAGCAATTAACTCATTTTCTGCGGTGATTCGAGCCGCGCTGTTTTGGTGAATTGCTTGAGCACATGGGAGATGTAACGCTACAACAGTGCGATTTTGCTTAAAAATAAAATCTAGATTATTTTTTTTTACTTAAAAAAATACCTCTCAATATATATGTTTGCATTTTTTGAAGTACATTTTTTTATTTTATTGACAGCATTAATATGAAAGCAGGGCGAGCGGACGTTCAGTATATAAGTATTGTAGATTCAAGGTCATATAAGACTACTGGTAGTATGTAAGTATTGTACATTCAAGGGCATATAAAACTACTGGCAGTATGTAAGTATTGTAGATTCAAGACCGTATAAGACTACTGGCAGTATATAAGTATTGTAGATTCAAGGTCGTATAAGACTACTGGCAGTATGTAAGTATTGTAGATTAGAGACTGTATAAGACGACTAGTCAGGGCTTTGAACCAATATTTTTTCCCAAACGTTTTGTTCCGAACAGAAACAGAATTATAACGTTTCCGGTTATGTGTTCCACCAATAAATTAACGTTCCTGAACCGGTTAGAACAAAAAAATATTGTTCCCGGAACGGTTAATTTCGTTCCTGTCAGATGTTTAATGCTATGTAATATATGCTGCAGCGAACCCACAGCGACTCGCTACAGAGGCCCGCTGGTAGCGCTCTACAGACGGGGTCTCGTTGCGTGTCGGGGCGAACCCACAGCAACACACTGCAGAGAATCACGCAACGATTCCTACTTCACTGCTGCATCGTAGATTTTATAAATACTCTTATTTTATTTCTGAAGTTATCCCAAAGTGCACTCCTTTGAGGAATGAAATAAAACCGGTATTAACTGGTTATCATTATTTTTAAATAACTGTTCCTGTTCCGGAACATAAAAAATAATAACGTTTCTGGTTTCGTTTCTGTTTCCTGGAAAATACTAAAAGTTCCCGGTTTTCGTTTTCGTTCCTTGAACCGCCCTGGTTGCTACTCATACTGCTAGCACTAAAAGTACAATTTTTTGTACCACTAGGGCGCAGGTATGCACTCTCTGAGTGCTTCTAGTTATTAGTATTATTGGTATTAATGTTGTTGTAGTCATTATTTTTCGCTCCTTCTTCCTCTTGCATAA
>OMKY01209930.1:1977-15416 GCA_900302395.1 Bregmaceros cantori | reverse complement strand
AGGGGGTCCAGACATTAAATATTGAGGCAAAGACAGTGAATATTGTGGGGGGCGCGCATGGACGAGCAGGTGAAGAGCGCGTCCCCCAGACCATAGTTCGAGCAGTGCCGCAGGTTCAAATCCACCGTCCGTCTTTTCTGCAATGCCCCCCCCACGCCCCCGGGGGCTCTTCATCCTAGGCTCTGATTTAATCCCGTCACCAACTCTCTCAATAAAGAATGAAGAAAGGCGCTTGCACCCAAAATATAACTTGAATATTGTGACACAGACTGTGAGAATTGAGACAAAGACTATGAAGTATAAAGTGTAAAAGGTGTACCTCGGCGCTCTTGCAGTCCTTGGGGATCTGCTTGTCAGAGTCCTTGCTGGCAAAGAACCTGGTGCAGCCGCCCTGGAGGTACTGTCAGACAGAGAGACAAACAGTTCAACGTCAGACACCAGCAGGACACTGTCTCACTGCTGTGTGTGAGAGAGAGAACTAGGGGAGCTAAGATTAAAAACAAATCTCTGCATGGGATATGCGTGTGAGTCACATCGTATAAAAGACAAGTGTGCTGAGACCTACTTCATACTAGCCTGGCGAGCCAGAACCAACGCATCATCCACGCATCGCACATCGCTAGACGCTTGCATTGGGGTCTGGGAAAAACCAGGCTGGCCGTCGGTACGGAATCAATCTATCAATCCGCTCGGACTTGGGGGGAAGTTTGTACAGGCTGAGCAAGACGTGGGCGGAGTTTGTACGGGCTACGCAAGACGTGGGTGGAGTTTGGTTGTCGCACCTCCTTGCCGCTTGTCCCACCTACTGCGCTGTGACTGGATAACACTAGCGATGTGCGATGCGTGGACGATGTGTTGGTTCTGGATCGGCAGGCTAGCTTTCACTCTATGGAAATGGGCGAAGTTGACTGAAAGAAAACTGTCTATATCTCTTCCGTAAAGAGGAAGTCTGTTGTGCCAGAGTAGTGTCATGCACTAAAAAAATCTTTGTCTTTTTCCCAGGTTTAATCAGCCCCAGTGAGTGTGTGTACCCTGAAGAGGTCAGGGGAGGTGAGGTGGAACTTCTGTCTGATGTCGTCTGAAGCTCCAGCACAGAGTCTGTAGAAGATGTGGTAGTTCCGCTCCTCCGAGCTCTGGGTGCAGATCCGAGACTTCTCCAGCAGGTAGTGAGACACAAAGCCACCCACCACCACGTTCTGCAACACCACACGTTCACCAGAAAGAGGGGGAAGGGGGGATGCATGTTAGTGTTCTAAAGTTTGAGATTTTTTTTAAACACCAACACTGTAATAAATAGAGATGCACCGATCCGATCCTAAGATCGGTGATCGGGGGCCGATCAGACTTATTCTCCAAAGATCGGGACACGTGATTTTGTCCCGATCAGGATCGGTAAATCAGTCAGGGAGTGCTCCGCTCTGGAGAGTGGATGATGGTGTGCTCTGCCAGAAGCACTTGCCGCTGCTGTGGGATGATACTCATACTGTGTAGAGAAAAGTTCTTCCCCACTGATAAGTGTTATTATTTAGGGATATTGATAAGAACATAAGCAGAATAAAGTTCTGCTCTAGTGATAGAACAAGCAAAGCAGGATCAGGACTTGCTATCGGGAATCGGTACCAGAGATCGGGATCGGCCGATCCTTAGAATCAAAGGATCGGGATCGGATCGGGAGCAAAAAACGTGATTGGTGCACCCCTAGTAATAAATCTCCTGCCCACCAATTTGGTGAGCCAGGTTGTGCGCCTGCCCCTCCCTATTTGCTGTTTGTCCTTTCCAATACCAAGCCATGCCGTCATCTAATGGTGGATGTTATTCTTTGGTTCATTACCATTATTACATACCGTCAAATTACCGTTACCTAGGAGAACTGCGCGGTATATCAAGATATCTATCACAGGCCATATCGCCCAACTGTTACCCCTGCACATGACATTTTCATCCTGCCTTCCTCTGCATGCGCTATAGACGGGTTCAGGGGGTACTTCCGGTTAAATTTGTACTTTGAACGACACTGTCGGTGCCATTTACTTGCCGTGTATTTGGCTATTTTTTAACATGTCTATTCGGTGGGAGCACACACCTACAGGATTATTTAAAAATGGTGGTGGTAACTTGCGGTGTGCTATTCCTCACCCAAATGTTATCGTGCAGATCTGTGACCAACAAATGCATGATTTAATAATCAGTGCAACCCGTTCCATTGTCTCATTCCTTTTGGAATTACGAGTAGAAGCAGCCAGCCTATTGGTCTAGAAGAACATGTGACCACTCGGTGAGTAACTTCAAGTTGGATTTTGACTGTATTTCATCACAGCGATGATCGAAGCAAGAGGGGTGATGTGTAACTGGTCGCAGAGTGACATCTAGTGGTCGGATTTTGAACTGGTGAGCATTTTGTGTGTTTTTTGTGAGCCACCGCAGACCACTACGACGAGATTAAATGGAAATCATACAGACACCGGAAGTGTGTTGCAGAATGGCGGTACAAAATGCCAGCCCCTTGTATTTCGTGGGTAAACTCGTCTATAGAGGTCTGCCTACTAAGACAACCAAGACAGCATGTTGAACTACAAGCTCTCTTTCAGGGCTCCGAACCGGTTCAAGGAACAAAAACCGAAAACAAGTGGAATTTTAGGGAATTTTACGAGGAGCGGAAACGGAAACAAAAAAAGATTTCTTCAAATGTTCCACAACAGAACATTATGAAATCTACAAAACCGTTTTTTGTTTTTTTTTCGTTCTCTATATATTGTAGCATATCCTATGTTAAGGATACTATATTTTCGTCCACTTTCACTGTCAGTCGTCAAGCCCCATGCATCTGGGGCTCCATCTTGTGGACAGACGAGGAAGTGAATCTAATGGCGTGAATACAGTTGCTCTGAAGTTTGAAAGTCCACGAAATATATTTTGTATAAAAACTATATCTAAACGTAACATTGCACAATACAAGGAACTCTAAGAACGAACAAAATGTTGTTGTGTTCCTAACCGGTTCAGGACCAATATTTTGGTGGCGGAACGGTTCTGAGAACAAAAATGTTAAATATAGACCTTCCTGAACCGTTTGGAACGGAAAGTTTAAAAAAAAAAATTTGTTTCCAAGCGCTGCTCTCTTTAACAAGGTGCAAAAAAAGTACTCATTTAAAAGGAAAAAAAAACAAGTTGGCCTCAAGTTGACTGCAGCGCTGCCTCCAGTGGCCATCCTCGGTACGTCATCGACCACAGCTAACGTCCCCCGAACGCATCATCCCTTCTGTCGGTCCAATCATTTATTTAGGAACAAAAAATGCTTTATTTATTCACCCTGAAAGCCCCCGGTAAGCCTCGGTCACCATGGCAACAGCAAAATGGAAAACAGTACACCCCAACTCTTTCTGTTTATATTCAGTGGTGGTTGAAATACGTTGGGTGGACATTATTTCTTTTAATAATAACTTAAGATCATACTGCACCTATTGTGGCATCTTGCTATCCAATCGCCTTGAGTACAAACTATGGGTGTGTCCGAAATCGCTCCCTATCCCCTACTCCTTACCTCCCATGTAGTGCACTCACTTATAGTGCACTCAACAGCAACGGCCGATATTTCGGACACTAGAATTGGCGCCGTCAAAATTATTATAAAATATAATTATGAAAAATATAATTATAAAATTCAACAATCATCAGAAAAAGTCAAAAGTACTTAGATTTATAACGATTTGTCGAGGTTGGTCGCTATTTCCTCCCACCTTTTTTAAAAGTTTAGATGATTTTTAAAACGTCTCGCAATGCATTATGGATTATATTGCTCCTTCTAGGGTACATCCGATGCTCACTACTTTTTGCGGTGCATTGTGGGATACTTTCAGTGGAGAATTTCAGTGGACACCCCTACAAAATGGTGTGCACCCGATTTAGTGCACTATATGGGGGATTGGGAGCGTTTTCGGACACAGCCTATCTCTGTTGAATTTACAATAAACATCTTTGTGATATCAAAGTTCAGTGAAAACGCATCCTACGCACCAATGAGCCAAAATGCTGCTGAATTGAAATGGCAAAACGCACAAGGACCCAAGCAGTCCTCGGCACCCAAGGTTGTTACTTACTGTAGGCTGATTACTTACAATAATTACAAATATTGTAATTTATTTTGATGAACATTTTTAAATTGTAAGACTGCACAGGTCTGAAGATCCGAAGAAGATCAGCAAACTGATAGTTGCATTAGATTCACAAACAAAACCATATTTATTTTTTTTACACTTTTTTCATTCATGGTTTGTAGGGTGATTACTTTAGGTGAATACCTTGACAATAAAGGATTCAAATAATATGTAAAAGGACGCCATAAACTACAAATGGCAGCCCATAGTAGTTAGACGTAGACGTTAAATCGGATAATTCTGGCGTATTATTTTCCGTGATGTAAGGTGCGAATCCCCAGAACGATCTACTCATGTTGAAAGGGTACAAAACCCTAGCCCCAATCCCTAACCTATCCCCCCAACTTTAACCCTAACCTCCTACTACATACCCCTAACCTAACCCTAACCTTAACCTAACCCCTAATCTTAACCTAAACTTTTACCTAAACCAACCCTAACCTTAACCCTAATCCTAACCTCAACCTAACCCAAACCCTAACCTCTAAATTAAATTTACCAACCCAACCCTAACCTTAACCTTGACCCTAATCCTAAATTTAACCTAACCCTAGCCCCTAAACTTAACGTAACCCAACCCGAACCTTAACCCTAACCTTAACCCTAACCCTAACCCTAACCCTAACCCTAACCCTAACCCTAACAAATTAAGCGGATCGTTTTTTTGGATTCGAACTTTACATAATGGCAATAAATACGCCAGAAGTATACGATTTAACGGGGACCACAGCGGAGCCCCAGCTAGACAGTACCTGATCTACCTGCGCCCTCTACTGGCCATGACGTTCCACTGCGAACACATGCATACTGACTACATTAGATCAATACATAAAGCTCTCTGCAAATGAAGCGTGATTAATCAGATGAAATTAAGGGGAATTATTTTTTAATTGAGTCTCAACTCCTCTTCTGCCTGATGTGACTACACATCCAATTAGTAGTAGTCAGAGACGGCAAGTAACGAAGTACAAATACAAGTACTGTACTTGAGTAAAAAAATTCAAGTATCTGTACTTTTAGAAGTACTTTTTCTGTAACTACTTTTTAATTGTACCGATTACATTTTTAACAAAAATATCTGTACTTCTACTCCTTAAAAAATGCATTTTATATACAATTGTATTTATAGTATGTTGTACTACTTTATACTTTCAAAAATACTTTTGAGTAAACTTTAGAGCTTGTACTTTTTAACTTTCAAAAATACTTTTAGAGTACATTTCTCAGTCTGTACTTTATAACTCTACTCAAGTAGATATTTTGATCAGTACTTTCTAGTCTTATTCAAGTTGTTTTTTACTAAAGTATTTTACTCTTACTCAAGTAAGAGATCTGGGTACTGTTGTCATCTCTGGTAGCAGCAGCAGTAGTAGTATTTCTTTACCTTTTCACTGAAGTGGATCTCCACAAACTTGCCGAAGCGGCTGCTGTTGTTGTTGCGCACGGTTTTGGCGTTACCAAACGCTTCCAGTAGAGGGTTGGCTGCAGATATAACAAAGTCAGTTAGTCGGTTTTTACATGAAGCTTACACCATGCTGTATACAGAGCCAAGCACACACACACAGACTACGGCTGTGTCCGAAATCGCTCCCTATCCCCTACTCCCTACCCCCCATATAGTGCACTCAACAGCAACGGGCGAGATTTCGGACACTAGAGTTGGCGCCGTTGAGAATGATTATAAAATATAACTATAAAAAATATAATTATAAAATTCAAAAATCATCACAAAAAGTCAAAAGCACTTACACAACAATTTGCCGTGGTCGGTCGCTATTTACTCCCGCTGCGCCATTTATGTGAAGTTTAGTTATTTTTAAAACGTCTCGCAATGCATTATGGGTTATATTGCTCCGTCTAGGGTACATCCGATGCTCACTACTTTTTGTGGTGCATTGTGGGATACTTTCAGTGCACTTTATATAGGGTACATGGAGAATTCAGACACCCCTATAAAATGGCGTGCACCCCATGTAGTGCACTATCTGGGGGTTAGGGAGCGATTTCGGACACAGCCTATGATAAGCATTACTAGTGGTATTACTGGTAATAATAATAATTATTATTATTGTTGTTATTGTTATTATTGCACAATAAATTAAGTGTGGATTTTCCTGTTTCAATATGGTGAGCCCATTTTCCCATTTTTACTGAAATTTAATTTTACATTTAATTTACACATTTTTGCATATCAATGAAGCCCAAAGTCCCCCCTGAGGGCCCGAGTCAAAAAGTAATCAATACAATACTGTTTGAAAATATAGCCCATGTAAACAGCGGTAACACTGAATAATGACTACATACCCGCATTCGTCAAAATGGACCGGTGTTAGCGTTCGCAGAGTTGCATGGAATTCATTGCTTCCGTAAGTGAGTAAGGGTCTGCCAATTCTCCCAACAATGTGCGGATACCATAACGTTGTTTTGGCGCAGGTTTGCAATCTCCGAGTGCTGCTCATTCTATACATTTCTGTCTAAAATCATCCTGAATTAAATTATTATGAGTTGAACACCTCCAGTTTATAAAAAAAAATTGCTAGAAATTATTTGATTAAAGCTTTTTATAAAAAGTAAACCCTTCCCAACCCTGTGTATCTATTTATGCGTGTGTGTGTGTGTGTGTGTTTGTGCGTGTCTCTCACCTTCCACTATCCTCTCGTCAATGTCCTGTCCAGTCCCATAGGAGGCGGTCAAATACCTGTAGATTATGAAGTTTCAAGGGTCGTCATTATTTACAAACAGTCTGTAAGGAGGATGTAATAGAAATGATGAAGTACAAATGTGTTTTCTACTCATTGTCACGTACACACGTAGGACTAGCTAAAACGGGTCATGTTCTTGGGTCATATAATGTGACATGTTTGATGTGTTGGACGTGTTAGACATGCATTGGTTCTGATAACATGTACCATCACTATATTGGACATCTGGTATGCTTCCCGTCGCCGAGTTACTTTGACCCCTTTGACCCTTAAACTTTATTTATTTATACAACACTTTTCATGCAGATCAGCACAAAGTGCTTTACAGAACAGTGAACAGTACAACAATACCCACAGCCTCTCAATACAACTGGCACACACTCACCCACAGACACACATACAGTAGGCTGATGTACAGATGGCGGTAACATCCTAGTTATAAGCCAGGTTGAAGAGATGTGTCTTGATCAAGTCTCCACGGCCCTGAGGGCCTCTGGTAGACCATTCCATAGTCGAGGTCCATAGAAGCTGAAGGCAGCCTCTCCACACGATTTGGAATCAAGTCATGGAACTACTAAAAGAGCGCTGTGCCGGTTAACCTCAGGTTCTGCGGCTGCTGGTATGGTACAAGTAGATCAGCTAAGTATGGAGGGGCGACTTTGTTAAACACATATTTTACCTTAACCCAACAATGGCCAACTTCAATAGAATCCCAGTACCGGTAGTATAACAATATGGCAAATGTATGTGAAATGCTAAACAATATTCTCGTACTAGCTAGTAGTTTTTAAAAATGTACAATATAATATGGTTACAAATACAAATGATCCGATCCTCAGATTGGTGATCGGGGGCCGATCAGACTTTTTTCCAAGGATCCGGACGCGTGATTTTGTCCCGATCAGGATCGGTAAATAAGTCGGGGAGCATGCCAAATGATTGTTCATTACTTTGACTATTATTGAACGGTTGGGTACTACCAATTTTGGCAGGATCAGAACTCTGTATCGGGACGCTGTATCGGGGATCGGGACTCAGTACCAGAGATCGGATCGGGAGCAAAAAAGCATTACAAATGTGTTTATTGATCTCTATCTATGAATGTGTGTACATCCATCCTTGTGGTCTGACTCACCTCAATACAAACTTTGTGTTCTCAGTCTTTCCAGCGCCCGACTCTCCAGACACAATGATCGACTGACTCATCTTCAACACCTTCATATCCCTGTACGCCTTGTCCGCTGGTACACAAACAGACAGCACCAGATGGTAATCATTTTGATTTTGAATGAAATACAAGGTTTAGGTTTATTTCAGGCGTGCAGATTCGTCTGGCAACACCAGGCTAGCAACAACATGGATAATGGAATTGTGCTCTTTGCTGCCCACAGAGAGAGACCTCTTTCAATATGTCATGAGCCTACATGAACATAGATGGCCCAGGCAACATTAGTATTATACTATTATACAATTCTCTCTCTCTCTCTCTCTCTCTCTCTCAACTTGCTCTCAGTGAAGGTGTGGTTGAGCACCATCCTGTCATCTGGGCTTTAAAAAGATCGCATTTCATCCTAGTCACGGTTTAGGGAGCCAACATGCAGCAAGAGGACGCTGACATCTAGTGGCCATTCTGGGTGCTACGATAGGATGGTCTGCGAGACTTCACGTCGAGAGAGAGAGAGAGAGAGAGAGAGAGAGAGAGAGAGAGAGAGAGAGAGGGGAAATAGAAAGCGAGCGAAAGAAAGAGGGAGGAAGAGAAAGGTAGAGAGAGAAAGCACAGGAGAAAGAGGGAGAGAAAGCAAACGGTACCACTACACATGTAAAGAGGAGACATGTAATAGAAAGTCCCTAGAGTCAGTTGCTCCCTGCTTGATAATTTGTTGATAATTTGTTGATAATTTCCACATGCAAGGCAAAGAAATATATTCATCAAGCTACTATACTGGAAACTCTCCAGGTACAGTCGTTTATACCAAAGCATGCATTTGTTTTTTGGTGAAGTTACCTAAATACATTTATTTTAGAGTAGGACTAACAGAGTGAGCGGGAGCCCCATGTTTTACCAATGTCAGTATCATTTTTATCAGGTTTGTAGAGGGGTAAATTTTTAATTGTTTTTCAGAAAATAAATAATGGAATATTAATACAAAATATGAATATTAAATAATTTGAATTTCAAAATTAAGTTTATTTTAAGCAAAAATCCAAAAGCAATCCAGTTGGGGGTTATGTTTTCAAAAACGATAGAATGGCTTTTGACACATGTATTTATTATTTTTAATTTATAATGTTCATATAAATGAACTTCATATGCCCATAGAACATTCCAGTAGAAAATGTACTAGTTACAGTACACTGATGGAAGACCTGCTGTCCTATTAGTAGCTGTTGCCTGCTTTCGGCGTATTTACTAAATATAGCGAAATGAACAGAAGTTCATAACCATTGTCTTTCCTTCGGAAAAATCTGAGAAATTAGATAGTGCTGGTCCCTCTGTAATTTTTTACAATTAATTATCAAACATTGTATTACTTTAGAAACATTTCTTCAATACTTTCTTCATGGGATCGTTCGGTCCTCAGTTCGGTAACAATATAATTGAAGCCCACTGGCTCAACAAAGACACCTAATAAAAGCTGACCCCATAATTCAGGCAGATGTCGCCTCTTTACACATACTCTTAGGTAGCCTAGCGAGCCAGAACCAATGCATCGTCCACACATTGCACATCCCTAGATGCTTGCATTGGGTCGGGTAAAACCAGGGACGGAAAACGTGAAAAAAAAATTGTGTCAATCAAATCGTGCTATCCAGTCACAGCGCAGTAGGTGGGACAAGCGGCGTGGAGGCGTGACAAACAAACTCCGCCCACGTCTCGCATAGCCCATACAAACTACACGCATGTCTTGCGTAGCCCGTGCAAACTCCCCCAACAACCACACTGATTGGTCAATGATTCCGTACCGACGGCGAGCCTGATTTTCCCAGACCCAATACAAGCGTCTAGCGATGTGCGATGCGTGGACGATGCGTTGGTTCTGGCTCGCCAGGCTAACTCTCAAGAGGGATATAAATAAGGAAGCGAGGGGAACAGGAAAGGAAGCGTGGTAGGAAAAGCCTGGGAGAGTGCATCCATTCATAAATTCGACACTCCCGTCCACTGTGCCCCTCACTCAGGCCGCAGGCACACTGATGGTTCCAAATAGCCTAGCTTTATCTTCATGAGCCTCCCCTATCCGGAGTGGATGGATCTGGCCTGCCGCCCGCGAGGCCCTTCCAGGTATCCTGTTCCATTGTAGCCCGGGTCGGAGCGGAAACCGCTTGTTATTTGTGTGTAGCATAACCACCGCTCACCACTTGGATGTCCAGAAGAGCAGAGATGGCAAAAGTACCCAAATGTCTTACTTAAGTAAGAGTAAAATACATTTGCGAAAAAACAACTCGAGTACGACTACGAAGTACTTATCCAAATATATACTCAAGTAGAGTTAAAAGTACATGCTCATAAATGTACTCAAAAAGTATTTTTGAAAGTAAAAAGTACAAGCTCTAAAATGTACTCAAAAGTATTTTTGAAAGTATAAAGTACAAAATACTAACAAGAAAATTGCATGTAAAATGCATTTTTTTTCAATGTTAGTTTGTCAGTGTTATTGTTTGAATTAATGACTAACAACCTAGCCTAATTTAGTTTATATTTCAAGACTAAATGAAAACCACTTATTAACTTAATAACTGGGACTGTACTCGGTGCATCACCGCACCCTACTGGGTCATATTATGTAAGTAACGAGTCTGTTTTGGTAAAAGTAAGGAGTAGAAGTACAGATATTTTTGTTAAAAATTTACTCGGTACAAGTAAAAAGTACTCACAGAAAAAAGTACTTCTAAAAGTACAGATACTTCAAAATTGTACTTAAGTACGTACTTAAGTATTTGTACTTCGTTGCTTGCCATCTCTGCAGAAGAGTCTATGAGACACTTCCTGCTGCAATGACCAAGTTTTTCTGACACAGGCCCTGCCAAACACGTATCTCATCTCTCACAGAGTTCAGAGCAGCTACAATTCACCATTCAATGGTGGATCACTGGAGGAGACATGTTGGACCAGGAAAGGGTTGTAACCAGTGCTTTGAACAAATATTTTTCCCCAATCAGTTAGTTCCGAACAGAAACGGAATTATAACTTTTCCGGTTATGAGATCCACCAATATATTGGCGTTCCCGAGCCGTTTAGAACCAAAAAATATTGTTCCCAAAACGGTTAATTTCGTTCCCGTCAGCTGTTTAATGCTATACAATATATGTCGGGGCGAACCTATAATGACTCGCTACAGAGGACCGCTGCTGCCCGCTGGTAACGTTCTACAGCCAACGTCTTGTTGCGTGTGGGGGCGAACACACAGCGAATCGCTACAGAGAGTCTCGGAACGATTCATACTTTACTGCTACATCGTACATTTTTTATAAATACTCTTGTTTTATTTTTGAAGTTATCCCAAAATGCACTCCTTTGAGGAACATACAAAAAGTTCCCGGTTTTTGTTCCTTGAACTGGTTGGGAGATTGATGAGTGTAAACAGATACAATTGAAGTTGCAAAGTTGAAGGAATCAACATTTACTGGAAAAAGATCAACGGAATAATTATTACCACTTCGTAATACCAACCAACCAATTAGTGTGCCATCTAGTTAGGAAACTAGCATATTACAGGGGAAACAGTGAAAAGGGGAATTGAATGAGCTTTTAAAACATCCACTATACTTTGGACAAGTAGTGGCAGTAGCACCACCAGCATATTAAACTAATTAAACTTAAAATGGAATCGGAAAAAGGTAAATTCCTAGTTGTTTGTCAGCAGAGATGGCAAGTAACGAAGTACAAATACTGAAGTACTGTACTTACGTAGAATTTTCCAATATCTGTTCTTTTAGGAGTACTTCTTTCTTAGATGACTTTTTACTTTTACTCAGTAGATTTTTTTACTAAAATTTCTGTACTTCTACTCCTTACTTCTCCAGCAAGGAGTTCTGTGACTTTTTTTGGTGATAAGATGTTAGGACTAAATGTGTAGTGTGAATGAGTTAGTAGGGGGCGATAATGCACTGTGTACACTACCAGTTAGTACGTTGTTTTCATCTAGTCTCTGGGTTCACCGCTCAAAAAACAAAATATTCCCAGTAGTGTTAAACTAAAAAAGTATACATAGAAATTCATTTTTAGTAATAATTTTGAGTACATTTCTCAGCCTGTACTTTTTACTTTACTCATGTAGATACTTGTATCAGTACGTTATAGTCCTACTCAGTTTGTTTTTTGACAAATGTATTTTACTTTTACTCAAGTAATAGTAATAAATCTGGGTACTTTTGCCATCTCTGTTAGTCAGTATCCAAACCCTGACAGGCTGGTATCTTGTCTCCAATGTATTCTGGCGCAGGGGTGGGTGTTGTTTGATCGACACATGGGGCGGCCCTGTTTCCGTGGCAACGTACCGATGGCGTAGACGTGCGGGGGAAGTGTTCCCAGCGAGCGGCCCAGGTACTGCTTCATGGTGTCAGCAGAGTACAGCTTGGGGATGTCGTAGTACGGGTTGACCGCCATCAAGATGTTGGCCACAAACGTCTGCAGGGGAAATAGACACAGTCGTTTAACTTAGAGTGTGTAGACGGGTTTATGTGCGAAACACTGGGAGGAGTCATTTTGTCCCGCCGGGTGAAACACACTTCCGGTGTCTGTATGAGTTCCATTTAATCTCGTCATAGTGGACCGCGGTGGCTCACAAAAAACACACAAAACACTCACCAGTTCAAAATCTGACCACTCGATGCCGGTCTGTGAGTGGTCACACATCATCTCCCTTGCATCGTTCAACATTTTGTATAAGTATTGATGAAATACAGTCAAAATCTGACTTAAAGTTACTCAGCGAGTGGCCACATGTTCTTCTGGACCAATAGGCTGGCTACTAGTTGTTCCCAAAGGAATGAGACAATGGAACGGGTTGAACTGATTATTAAATCATGCGTTTATGGGTCACAGATCCGCACTATAACATTTGGGTGAGGAATAGCACACCGCAAGTTACCACCACAATTTTTAAATAACCCTGTAGGTGTGTGCTCCCACCGAATAAACATGTTGAAAAATAGCCAAGTACACAGCAAGTAAATGACACCGGAAGCAAACTTCTGTTAACCAGGAACTCCCCTTTCTTCTCTTCCCTTTAAACTCTCACCTGACGGGGTCAGGGGGTCTTCTCGGGGTCTTTTTCCCGTATGACCCATACTATATTATTTACTTCAATTTATTGAGATATATCAATAGATATCTATCTATCTATATATCTACATACACACACACACACACACACATATATATGCACACACACGTGCACACACAGACACACACTCGACTGTGAAGTGTAGTCAAGTTTAAAAAAAGAAATCCATTTGAGAGAGAGAGAGAGAGAGAGAGAGAGAGAGAGACCAAGAAAACGCCCGAAAGGGAGGGAGGGAGAGAGCACCCAAGAGGGAGAGAGAGCGCCCAAGAGGGAGGAAGAGAGTGCCCGAGACCGAGAGA
>OMKY01209923.1:0-17350 GCA_900302395.1 Bregmaceros cantori | reverse complement strand
GAAAGGTGGAGTGAGAGAGGGAAATGATAAGTTGACTGGGCATACCAGCAGTCCAACATTGCAACAGCTTGCTTTGGGGCATTTGACACTGTAATGGCAGCTCAGCTAAGGTGTCCACGAAGAGGAAATGACCAGTTTTGACTCAGGAATATGTCGAAGGTTCATTTATTAAACCATACTGGACATTAGCCAGGTATCGGCTAGCTTAGCTAAGGAACAAGCCGAACACGCACATTTCAGGAAGTATCACTGATATATAGTTGCTGGAAGGGGACTTCCGATGATGTCACAGCTTGTAGCTAATCAGGATAATGTAGTGATGACTCTTCATGTTACATTTCAGTAACACAAATCGACTCCAATCATGTATAAATCAGAGCAGCACAGCTCTGTTGACTTAGTAATTAGTAGTGGAGCGTTTGAAGTGCATTTTCCAATCTCCACGGTTTGGAAGGTTACTTTCAAAAAGTAACCCCTTGCAATTACATGTTACATATTAAACATTGTAATTATTATGATTTTCAGATGCTAGATAGAATTCTACAACAAAATATGGAGTGCATCAAATAAAATACATATGACAAGGTAGGGGGTGCGCGGTGGCCGAGTGGGTAGAGAGTGCGTCCCCAAGACCATAGGATGTAGCAGTGCCACAGTTTCAAATCCAATGTCCGGCTTTTCTGCAATGCCTCCCTCGATTCTACCCCAGTTTACGATTTAATCCTGTCACTATCTCTCTGAATAAAGAATGAAAAACGAAAAGAAAAAAAAACACTTAAATCTGTTATTTATTTATTTATTCATTTATTTATGTCGTGGCCTGGGCGTGAATAAAACAATGAAACAAGTATTCTTGCAACGATTGTAGTAGTATTTATGTAAAGAACATATTTTTACCATGACACCCTATTTGTCTCATGAGATCAGCTGGTACCATGGCTGTGTCAGCCGCCAGGAGGCAGAGTTGGAGCTGCAGTCATGTCGCGAGGCCAGCTTCTTGGTGCGGGACAGCGGCTCGGGGACCAGCAAGTACTCTATCGCCCTCAGGTGGGGGAACAGCCGCACTGCACTGACAAAAAAAGTTGATTTCAAAATGTAAACCTCAAGGTCGACTGGAAGAGGTTATGTTATATTATAGCGCATGAAAATAAATGATATATGATTAAAACTTGAATAAAAATTAATTGACAACTATATGAACATTAGAGCCTTGAGTCTTGAGTGAGGGGGAAGTAGCAATCATTCATTCATGTGTTTTATGCATGCATTATTCTTTTACGATACATTGACTAGATGAGTAGTAGCATGTCAAATTTTTTTCTATGCATTCAATTAATCATATTAGCAATTCTCAAGCAGATACTTTCATCTAAATGCTCTTGTCACACGAACCATTTTCACGGTTATGCATGCCATAGGGCTCAGTACAATCTGGATATACACAGGGATTGATTGATTCATTGTCTGTAAGAATGGCTGACTAATCGATTATATAATCGATTGGGGTGGATTGCCCTATTGTGAACCTGATGTGGGACACTTAAACTCCAATAGTTCTGGCTCCTCCCTAAACTAATGACTGTCAGTGAAACTATGGTAAAAGCAAACTATGGTAATGTGTCTATTAAGCCCAACTGTTCAACACTACATTTCACTGTTCCACATTATCAAACTGGCAGTCCCACAGAAAATGGCCCACATTAGGGCAATCCACCCAACATGTAAAAAATATACAAAATAATCGTTAGTCGCAGCCCTAGGTCGTTGTAAGTTCTTGACTGGATTGAATGGGGGATGAAAAATAGAAACTGAAACTGGATGTACATTTCAGCCACAACAGCCCTCAGCAGTATGATTTGATTGTGAGCAAATTCAAGGAGTGGAATATATATTAAAAGACAAAAAAAATAATGTTTGAAGTTTAATAAACTGATATCTTGAGTGTGCAACTAATTTCCCCTCATCTGGGAGGAAAAACATGTTTTGTTAAAGCTTGGATTAACTCCAGCTAATGCTTCTTACACATACATGTACGGTGTATTGGCGTTTTTAAAATAACGCTTATAGCCAATTTCTTGATAGAAACATGAGATACATTTATTTATGTTATATGTTATGTTTATATAGAATTTGTCCAATGTATTTGGTGGAACTCCAAACCTAAGTGCAAAAACCATTCTGAAATTGGTTGGCAGACTGCTTCTTGGTGTATTTGTGTATCGACATTGTGTGTATGTGTGTGCATGTGTGTGTCAGGACCAGCCAGGGGTGCGTTCATATCATCGTAGCGCAGACTACGCGGGACGGAGACAGCGCACAGAGCCAGGGCTTCACGTTGGAACGTGGGCGGTGTGTGTTCGACAGCGTGCCCCAGGTGGTGCACCACTACGCAACCCAGCGCCTGCCCTTTGGGGGCGCCGAACACATGAGCCTGCTGCATCCCGTCTGTAAACAGACTGTGAGGTTGTGATGCATTGCGTCACACTGGACGCCAGGATGTGCAACCCCTTTTGAGGCCCCTCTTTTTGTTAATGCATATTCTAATAAACATTAAAAAAAAATGTCATTTGTTGCATGAGTTTATTGCTTGTAAAATTTGTGATAACGTTGATGGAACATTCACCAGTCAAACTGTGATGATGCTGTTGAAAGGATCGAGGCTTCTTCAAACCCCATCACTATGACATACCATGTCTATACTTGGCCGTAAGTAGTCTGTTCTCATTGCTTTGGATGTTATCAAGCATCTATTTATTGCATTGTGATTGATAAGTATGTGTGTGCAAATACAGAGGGCCCCTGGTAATGTGTGCATTTGTAGCACGAACTCACATTCAAAACTTAATAAAATAAAACCAATTAAAACTAACTTACCAGGCGACAGCGAATATTAGCATATACTGTCTCTCTGGTTGGCAGTGGTTGATTCCTTGAAAAGAAAGCGACATTCAGGATTCAAGATTAATTTTAATTCGTATAATTCATATACATGACAGCAGTGCACACATTTTTTTTTTAGTTGGGCATGAAACGACTGGGCATTTTTTAGTTGGGCATGAAACGACTCTCTCAAGATCAACAGGTAATGAACAAGGTCAACACGATAGAAGGAAAAGCAGCACATACGTTATAAAGTGGCATAGAATCAGTACATGTGACATGTCAACATATCAAGCAGGGCTACCCCCCCTGCATTCAGTAGCATCTCTGTGCATGGAAACGGTTTCTCAGTCTAGAGGTCTTAGTACGCAGGGCTGTGTATGGGCTAACTCAGGAACGCGGGGGAGAAAAGGTGGTGCGCAGGATGGGAGGGGTCCGCGCTACAATGTTTTTGTCCCGGCTCATCACCCTGAAACCACACCACTGAAAATTCATACTGAAGTAGCCAAGTAAGTCTTAGCCAAGTTGATACATACCTATTGTGCCTGTTTGCGTGCACTCACTCTGCGCACAGCAGCTCTTTGTTAGCCTAGCCTAGCGCTACAGACCCAAACGGCGTGTCTGTAGCGATCCGAGACCTCCTATTCAAAAATGGCTTGGCCCACATAATCTAGCGTGAGCCAGGACTCGCTTGGCGTTCACAGTTCACAGATATCAGATACCGGGACAACTGGGAAACGAGTTCCATCTTGATTAAACTGAGACACACCCGGGATAAACACACTGGTTTGAATACACCCTGAGCCTTAGTTTACAATGTGAAGCCGATGGCTGCTGCCTCTAGTTTAATTTTCTAAAGCAGGTGCATGCCATGTGGTCGCTATTGGTTGCTATTGGCTGGGCAAACGCATGTGTGGAGAAGGCTGTGGCCATATTTGGCACTGCAATTATAGGCCAATTTTACCATGCCACGTTGAAGACCACAGCCTGTGGTATAGTGGTGTTCCAGGCATAGCAGGCAGCAGCAACAGAAGGAACCTTTGAAAGAGTGGGCCTATCTGTTTAGCACCCTGGACAACATATACTATATGTTAATAATGGAAATGAACAATTAGCTCATTAAATGTTAAATGTTTCAGACTGCTACAGAAAAGAAATATTTACGGCCAAAGACCTTGTGATTGCTAATGTGTAAGTGGCACAGTTTGACGAATACACATTGGATCGTTTCACAAACATTACAAATAATCTGTCCCTCACTGTTTTTTGAAATTCGAAATTTTCACACTCACAATCAAATCAAGTCAAACTTTATTTATATAGCATTTTTCATGCTTAAAGTGCTTTACAGCAACATAACAAAGCAAAGCAACGAGAATAGAAGGAAGGGGACACTCGACCCCAACCTTCCCTGACCCATTAAAACGACCATACCCACACACAAATACAAGAGCACACACACAGGCAATGGATTTGTCATTAAAATGATAGACATGGCCTGGCACCGAGGATATACAGCAGACAAGAGGAAACGCAGGAGTACTAATGACAGAAAGATTTTAGTATAATAAAATAAATGAATAAATAAAGAACTAAAAACAATATAAATATTTACCAGTATATTAATAAAATGCTAGTAGTGATAATAATAAAATAAATAAATACATAATAAAACAAACTAAAACGCTGTTAAGATGAAAGCAAAGACTAGTAAATAGTTAATATAATAAATATGTGGCGACTAAGCGCCAGTGTACTCAGTTAAAAGCTAGGTTAAATAAATGTGTCTTAAGTTTAATATCAACAATCTATGTGCTAATCTGAGCACGGTGGCTACATAAGTCCCCTAGCTGAAGGAAGTAAACAAACTGAATGAAGATATGTCACTCTCTTCCTCTCTGTAACAACAGCATCAAAGATTACTGAGTGTCAGTTGTTTGCAGTGTATCTAAGTGCACGTGCATACAGTCTTTACCATGCTGTGGCCAGGGTTGGGAGGGGTTACTTTTGGATTACTTTTGAGAATAGTTTTATTTATACAAAATAATTTACTATACATTACAGGTGTTCAACTCATAATATAGGTAGACTTCATCCTGAATTAAATAAAATAAGAACAACCAACATTTCATTCAATTATTTGCTGTATGATTTTATAAAGATTATTTTGAGTAATCCAAAAGTAATCCAACATAGGATTGGGTAAGTGCCCAGTGATCTATCGGTAAGTTGGTGATTAAGTATGATTATGTTGCTTATAGGCTACAGAAATGCACCAGAATTGAATCGAGTCTTCCGTGTGTCATTCCCAACAACTGTATACAATTTCATCCAGATCCGTGCACAACTTTTTCAGTTATCTTGGGGACAGACAACCCAACCAACGCTACCAAAAACATAACCTGCTTTGCGGCACAACCCCGGCGCAGGTAAATAGTATTTGATTGCTGAAATTCTGTCATTTGATACCATCTCATGAATGAAATCTTTGCAACATAAATCATCCCTCTACAAATGCTCCATGGTATGCCTTTAAAGGTAATTAAACTTCGGGTTAGTGCTCCCATCTCCCGCTGAGGTTTTGAGAGGGAGCCCTGTCCATCGTATTATTTCCACGTGTACCCACAGAACCGCAGTCGTGGCCTTGTGTGTCTTTATATATTTATGTTCCATTTTTGGTTCATGATTTCCGTTTGTGAACTTGCTGACCCCTGGTGATGAACACAAGCAGGGGAGTGAACCGATAGTCAAGTTGAAGAGCGAACGGAAATAGTTCCTGAATTGGAAAGAGACAGAGAGCGGGAGCAAGGGAGAGATACATACATTTTGGTTGTAATGAATCTACAAAAATGGCGAATGCTTACAAGTCAAACTAACACATTTTTGTTATGTGTGTGTGTGTGTGTGTGTGTGTGAAGGTAGTAATCTTTAGTAGCCGAATTAGTGGATTCGCCAGAGTGACACTCATGCACATACACATGCCACCACCGGGCCATAACAAACAAATATATACAAATACAACAAACATAATTGTCACTCCTGTTGCGGATATATTATCAATATTATCAATATCAATGGACGGAAACTGCATGGAGAGCCGAATTGTTAACAAAACATTACTTTTCCTTCCACTCTGAATAAGCAAAATCCTTTGTAGGAGAGAGAGAGATAGAGGGGGTGGAGTGTGTCATTGGCGGAGTGGTTATGGACACCGCAGTGCTGCGAGTTCCCCTCCCCTTGTCGTGTTGTCTGCGATGTCCACCCCCCCGATTTCTTCAACCCAGTTTCCAACTAATCCTATTCAATGAAAAAGAAAAATGGCGCTGGAAAAAATAATAAATGAGTCGTAGCGCTCAAAATCATCAATTTCTTGCCCTAGGATAAAGAGGAACAAGCTTGTGCCAAGAATTGCTGCTGCAGACTGAAACGTCCAACTGTTGTCGGTGCGGGAATTGTGACTTAATGGAAGAATGAATGGTAATTACACTACATTAATTGAATAGCTCAGCTTTACACACCACTGGCATGGTCGTGAACTTTCTACACACGTGTGCACACACACAAACAGACACACAGACACACAGACACACACAGTGTAAGTGCGAGTGCAGGAAGCACGCGATACAATTAATCCACCGAGAGCAGCCCTTGGGGTGAATCATTTATCATCGGTGTTCCAGCTGATGCCGTGCTCTTCGCTGACCCCTGTTGCCCCGCTCGCCATATCACCATCAAGCGCGGCGAGTGATGTCATGGTGGTCACGTTCACGTTGTGAAGTGACGTTGCCTTGAGATTAAGAGGTCAAGGCCGAGGCAACCGCATCTGGTTCATCCCCTGCAAGGCGACGTGATCGGGGGATCAGGTTTACGGTCGGGCTGGGATACACGAGTGCTGAAGGCATAGGTACACCTGTACCATACAGACAGGTATATTTGTATTTGTTGTGACTCTATGTTATTGAAGTAGGTCTATGCAATCATCCTGACTGCTTAAGGTGTATTCCCGAAAACATAACAAAAATTTGGGGAAAAACCTGAAAATTCTGCTATCGTGAATTCAGCCATCTTGAAAGTGTCACTTCATGAACCTACCTTAGAGCATTAACACACGGAATCTGGGACAAATACATTCATCAATTCAAAGGTTATTGCGTTAACATGAGGGATCTGCTGTGGCACTGTGTGAAAAACCAGTACCTCCCCTAAGATCCGTGTTTCGGGGATACAAATTTTATTTGTTTATATAACGGCAGTTAAAACAGGTAATGTAGACTATGTAGAATTATTTAGACTATACATGTCTTATACATCATACAAGTCGTACGTTATTGCGATAACAATTTGTACTGTCCGCTAACTATATATAAGATACCATGCTCTGAGCGACTGACACATATGACAAATATTCATTATGACAAAATGCTGCGCTAAACATACTTGATGCCCGAAAACCACAGCAGACGTGGCTTGTAAGGATCCAGTGGAGTCCAAAGTGGAGCGCATGAGTCATTTCCTCTGATGCCATTCTTACAGTAGTGCTTCACTGTGCTCTGCCGCCACTGTGTTGACCTGCTTTGGTTCAAAGTTTATGTCTAACGGGTCCACAACGCTATCAAACGCCCTCCCCGAGAGGGGGCTATGGGCAGCACTGATAAAAGAGAATATGACTGGAAATCAATGATCTCATTTGAATTTTCTGAATTATGTCACATATCTTGTATGTCATGTCCTGTATTTGGTTGTGGGAACTATGATTTACTGCAAGCCCACCACAGGTTGTCAGCACATGTTAGTATCACCCGACAGACAACGGAAGTAATGTGATAATTCGCTGCCAGCTCACTGATGCAGCTCTGACTGTGCTTGATAGTAAAACCTAATTGTGTTAAACATCTAGATGCAGGGGTCCGCGTTGGCCGAGTGGTTATGGACACCGCAACTAACGCGACCCCATTCATGTTAGTGGCGCAGCATCTACCGCAGCGTCTGCAGTGCCGCGAGTTCGACCAAGCTCGTCGACTTGTATGCAATGTCTACCCCCGATCTCTTCAACCCAGTTTCCGACTAATCCTATCCAATAAAAATGGAAAAACGGTGCTGATGCCGGAAAAAAACATCTAGATGCAGATGCAGATGGTTTGGTGCTGGAGTTCAGTATTCTGTACAAATTTGCGCTTCTGGCAGTGCTTACCTTCATGCAAGTTGGAGTCTGCACCGACCTGCTGTATGGTAGTTGAAAGATGTTCTAATGAATAAAATGTGCTTTGTTGCCCGCAAGTCCACTTTACTAACGACAATGATAAGTTAATTTACTAATGAATTTACTTTGATCGAATTGAAGTCGCTTACTGCACTCATGACTCACGCAACATCACGCGGGATCCTTGCATTTGGTGATGCCAGGCGAATACAGGTGCCCTAGATTATAACACATCCCATGCAGTCACACAATGTTTCCAGGGAAACCAGGCCGGCTGCCCAAGTTTAGTCCCACAGGGCTCGGCGGGTTCAAGTGGAGGTCAATTGTACACTTCTTGTTGACCTGCTGCCAAGTTGAGAGCGGGTTCCCTCAAGGGCACGCGCAGTGGTCACAGCGCGGCCCCGACTGGTGACATCAAGTGCTCAAAGGACACACACAAATGCAAGCATAGACGCATACCACAGACACATGCACACACACACACACACACACACATGCATGCAACACACCTGACCTTGCTATTGTCCTGGTGAGCCTGTGGTGGACTTACGAGAATCATGTCACTTGACCTCTGACCTGCACAGGCACGCGCAGGCACACAAACACACCTGCACACACACACACACACAAAACGGGTCACCCCTGAAAGTGTGTATGTAGAAAGAGGTAGAGTGCGGTGACACAGAGGGCATTAGGGGATATAAGACGTTCTCATTAGCTGCCAGCATCTCCTCTGTATCACTCAGCAGTTACTTGACGCCCCGCGTACACCCGAGAGCTGGCATACACACACACACACTCCCTCACACACACTCCTCTGCTAATTTCTCTCGTTGTCGCTTTTTCTCCCTCCCTCCCTTTATCATACTTTCACTCTCTTGTTTTGTATGCCGAGGGGACGTGAAGATATTCCTGTAGTAGTAGTCAACTGATTACTCTAGTTCTATGGGAACTTGTTTTAGTCCACTGTGCCCTAGCCCAGTCAGCATGGCGTACTTGACTACTGAGAACTGTACTCTTCATTTTCACTTGACTTTATTTTCTAGTTCCTTTTTTTTAATTCAGGGATCAGTCAGACGAAAAAAGGACACACAACCACACGCCACCAGGGTGAAAGTCATGTCATCATGTAGAGACCAGAGATTTGGTTGTTTTTTTAACCCAGTCTTACATAACAAAAAAGAAAACGAGAGACACACCAAGCATACAAGGGAAGCGGGGAGGGGACGAAAACAGGGGGCGAAAGACCTAGTTCCTTCTTTCAATCATTATTATTCTTATTACATATTCACTGGAATGTCTACTATGTCCGACTTAAGATTCCATGTGTATTTATAGTGCTTGGATATGAAATAAAGCTGATTATTAATGTATTTGTATGTGTCAGATTCACAAGGGTGGGTAAACCTGCACCACTACTCACCAAACTCATTCAAATTCATTCATAGTCAATGAAATCATGAAAACAATAGACACAAGTCTCACCCGTAGCCTTATATGTTGTGTAAAAGTGGAGTGGAAAGCAGTGATCCAGCCGCCGCAAGCCATATTCCTGCACACCTGTTAGTTTTTCATGAATTGACCTTCTTCTGTGGTAAAATGCTTGCAGGATCCTTTGTTCATTCGACTGGTACTACTTTGGGATACAGGCTGATGCATCCTTTTGTCCATTTTCTAAAGTAGTTTCCCCTGGATGTCTGAATTGTTCTGTCCAGTTTTCTATAAAACGGTGGGCGAAATGACGGGTGCGGAACGATTCAGTCATCATCTGTTTTACGTCGGGGGTGGGGCTGGCCCCGTGGTGTAGCAGTTAAAGACGCTGCACCAAAAGGTAGCCCCAGACTTAAGACCACAGCGACAAGCAGCGACGTGCGATGTACTGCACGTCTGTTAATGAAAAGAGAAAAATGTCTCTTAAAAAATAAAAATAAAGACGCGTACAAACAACGAACGGAAGCATCAGCCTGCTCCCCTACTTTGGCCGAGCAAACCAGCTAGCCAAGATCCATCACACCCCTTTCCAGCCCTTAGAGGCTGCACAGCCAAAATTATAATCCACACTGCTCTCTCGCAGTGACTTCACAACCACCAGTGGGTATGCCTCGCATCGATTCTTTCAAGCCTCCTCATCGTCATGGTCTCAGTTAATCTTGCAGCTTGACAGCACAGTGGTCCGAGGGCCCTCGGCAGCAGAGCAGACCGCCTCTAGTGAGGAACAAGGGCAGGTTTATTGACCTACTCAATCCCACACACAAAATATCTTGTGTTTGCTGACTTGGTCCTGTATTTTTCTCCACCAAAGCAACAGAGTAGTAGCGAGAAGACACTGAGTGTGTGGAGGCATGGAAATTATTTATTTATTTATTTAATGAAATATATTTTATATCTCTCTGTTGCAAAGTCCACTTTCTTTGTTGTTTTTGTTTGTTTGAGTGTACAGCTGTGTGTTCAAATGACAATTTCCCAGTGGGGACATTGAAGTTTTATTGCATCTCATTTCAACTCATCGCACACAAAGCAATGACAAAAGCAACTGAAACATCCAACACGAAACACACTCGACCAGCCATGCGTTTTGACTACAGTGCAACATTAACACACATGCCTGTTCACACAGAAATTTTCACCCAGGGTGGGTTTAACTGGTGTTATGTGGTGGTGTTGTCATAGAGGTCGGTAATGTGGTCTGGCAAGGTTTGGGATGTCACAGGTGTTGTGGTTTGTATCTGTGCTGCTGGGGCCCCCCTCCGACACTTTTGAGTGCTGATTCAGACAGTCGTCGGCTCGCGCATTAACCTTGGGTTGTCAACACAGCCGTGGCGGACGCAGAGGTTTAGAACCAGGGCCTTTACATCGGTAGGGCGTTGGTTTCTTTATCTCTCTCGGGCTCTAGTCGCGAAGCTTGACGCTTTTGCTGGGCACCCCAGGGGAAACCTTAAAATACAATACTAGCACGTCCTCGCTAGAAGTCGTAAGAGCTCACAAGTGATGTGTCTTGCGAAATATTAATCTATATCCTCTTTTTTTTAACACTTTTTTCCAGCCCATTCAGGCTGTTTTTTTTCCAAGCTTTATCTATTAGGGTTAGCGGAAACAGGTGAAGACAGGGGGGTAGACTTGCGGGAAATACGACGTTGGTGGGATTCAAACCACCGACTCACCGCGCCATTAAGGCATATGCATGCTTCCCAGTGCACTGCCTAAACGACTGAGCTACTGGGCAGCACTATATCCTGTTTTTAAAATATTTACTGTGACCATGTGCAGCCGTCGGAAACTCAGATGGGTCAGCGCAGGTGGCTCCACAGCCACAGAATGAGCAGAGATGGAAATCCAGTTTCAGAAAGTAGTCCTGCCATGCTTTGAACACAGTAAACCTGTACACAGCAAACAGGCACACTACCAGCTGCTCCTCATTAGTGCAGCTCTTCAGTCAGGTTGATCTATAGCACGGCGAGAAGATCCTCGGTTCGAATCTCAGGCAGGTCCTTTCTGTGTGGAGTTTACATGTTCTCCCCGTGTCTGCGTGGGTTTCCTCTGGGCACTCTGGTTACCACCAAAAAAGCATGTTCAGTGACAACCTCTGTTTGCAGTTCACAGGTAGAAGCAAAACATGGCATTAGTTTTATTTCCTGTACCTGGATTATGGGAATGATTGTCAGAAGAAAACATGGCAGAGTAAAACTAGAAGAACTTTGAGAGTGCAAAACTGCCATAGGTCAATTATGCTAAAAGCATCCCCCACAAAAGTGACCAATCCAAAAGATGTGTGTATCCAGATAAGTGATCCAGAACATCTCTAAATTTTAATGGATTGTTCCTTGAACCAATACCCATATCTGGTAAAAAAAAAAAAATCCATAACTTTCGGAGTCATTTTGTGAAGAATGATCCGGATAGTGTCTATGTCATCTCTACATTTTAAAGGATTGTTTGCTTGGGCCAATACCTCTAGTAAAGTGTTCCTGAAAAACTGTCCATACATTTTTGAGTAACAAACAAACATATGTGTCCAACAAACAAACAAACAAACAACCATATGTGTCCAAAAACAAACAAACATATGAGCCCAACAAACAAACAAACAAACAAATGTGTCCAACAAACAAACAAGCAAACATATGCTACCAAAAATATAACCTCTTTGTCAGTGGTAACAATTTCTTTCATTTGACACTCATCTGACATTTTGGAGTTGTGAAAGATGAGCATGTGCACACTGGGCAATACTGACTTGTGCCTGACCGGCCTGCTACTTGCACATGCACAGTCACTGTTATTTGTGGTTTCAGGCTTGGCAGAATTGTCCTGGCAACGCATTGAGGTCACGCCACGCTCTTATTTGCCAAATTAAAAGGTGCTGACATTGTGCTGCCTTGTTCACAGCTGCTGGTTCACAGGATCTCTAAAGCCTGCTGAACCTGGTTTCAATAGCAAGTCATATGCACAATATACAAATAAATAAAAACAGATTTTTGTATAGCGCCGAATAGTGACCAATGTTGCCTCGAGGCGCTTCACAGAAAAAGCATCCCTTGACAAAATGTACATATGTGTTCCAGTCATACTAGAGCCAATTTAAAAATTGTCAAAGTCAGAACTTCTTTAACGGAGGAAGAGACATTGACTTTTGGCAGAGGAAAGGGTTTTGGGAGGATGGAAAACAAATAAATAGAGGGACACAGACAAGCAAGCCAGCACACAAATATAGCATAAATCTATTTGACGTTGCTCTTCTGAAGTGACTCAATTTGGGGGAAACAAACTAAAAGCAGGCGATCAAAAAAGTGAGCCATTTGAGATAAGATTTGAGTTCATGTTCCATGTATATTATTTCCATTACAAATTCCCACTATACCAGTGGATAAGGTTTGTATAGTAATATTGTAAGCGGTTCCGTGCGGGACACCGGTAAAGAAGACACCAAAGTCTTTCACCTAAAGTCCACATCGTTTATCTTACATGGGCGAGATAAATGGACATCTGACATCTTGAACCTGCCGTCGTCGCTGAGGTAGACAGGGTGGCCTCATCAGGGGGCCCGGTGTTTCCGATGGGTCTGACCATGATGGACGTACGGGCACACCCGGCGCCACCCGACACCGGACACTGGCAGCAGTGCCCGGTCTGTCTGCTGGCACATGTCCTTGACATGCTTGTCGTTGGGGAGGCTTTTTTCAAAGTCACGATAAGCATCGACAACAAGCACAATGCTCTCACCATAAAGTACCCTACCTAAATGAAAAACTCCACAATCATGGTTAGATGCTGTATACTGAAATGTGAACTGAAACTAAATTAGACAAATACATATATTTGTTGTGATCAAAAAGCTGAGCTAACTAGACCCAAGTATTGAACGGGAAATACAAATGCATGCATGGGCAAGCTTTGAGAAGTCAAGGCACTATAGCTTAGAGTCTGTGATCAGTTGGGTTCGGGAGATTTCAGGGACCCGGTGTTGGAGGCGTAGCCAGCAGAAGAGGTAGGGACTGCGGACACCAGGAACATTATGATCGATCTATTGTCTTTAAACTAAACTCTGTTCAAAGACCATAAACCAACAGGCCGCTGCTGCTAAGCCAGCAACATTTTGTTGTCGCATGAGTCCGGGGCAGACCTTATGAAGGGGCTTCAAATCTGTCAGCATGTGGTGGCGTGTGACACGCGAATGACATCCCAAAACTATATTATATACATTTAAGTGTCTCTATCCACTACGCAAAATGTTTTTTTTGCGTGTCTGTCAAATAACAGACACCAATACACAAACAGAATTGGCACCACAGACAATAGCTTCGATTTCCAGTGCCGGACAGGCAGAGTGGGTGTCTGCACATTGCCTGCGGCTGTGAAACTTAAGAACAGATGAGTAGCGTTTTATGGCCACTAAGGGGCAGAAGAGACACTGCTAATTATGGAATTGTATGCACTGGACTATAGGGCATGCTGAAAGGTGGATGGTCAATTGTTTTAAAGTTTTTTATAAATAAACCACACCTGACTTTAAGGCACATAACAAACAAACCAGTCAGATAAATTAGTCACTCAAACATTATTGAGAGAGAGAGAGAGAGAGAGAGAGAGAGAGAGAGAGGGTCAGAGAGAGAGAGTCAGCAAGACCATCCTGTATGAAGTTTTACTGCTCACATTACATAAAAATATGTGCTTAAAAATGATGGACTTGTGTTGAAACACAAGCATTACACAATTTAATTTAGACATATATCTTATAGGCATACATCACTCCTAAATGGTGTGAAAGAGTAAGAACCAGTCACTGCTTGTATTCGAGTCTCAAGAGCACCATGTACACACAACATTGCTTCAAGGTCAGTAAGCACAACTGGAATTAATTAATATATAATGTGCACTACATTTAAGTATGCCTTGTAGCAGTTCATCATAAGTGCTACATAAAAGCTCAGTTTACTGCTCTCAATTCACCATATTCATATAACTCGGTCCCTCTATCACGCTTTAGGTGATGTGTAATTTAAAACATTTTTTTGCATTCCTCTTCCATGTTACATTCTTTTAACATAAATTACTCATTTTAAATGTCTCCATGCTCCTGCCCACACCTTAGTAACATGAGGCAGAGCTGCGCAGTGGGGCCCCCTACAGCCTGTCACAGGAAGTGCCTTTCACAGACAAACATAGCTAGAATTCCTCACAGAAGATGTCAACCAATCAAAATGGGTCGTTTCTGCCAGAGTCTCAGCCAATAGGAATGCTGCTAAGCAAAGGATGGGGTGGGCTCTAGTCAAGCATTCCTGGCTGGTTAGAGCAGTGTTTCCCTGCTCAACTGTGCTACTCAATGCTTCGCATTCGGGATGCTTCGTTGGGATTCAAATACATCTTTTAAGGGAGTTCACACCAGTGTTCATAGTCATTGCATCAAATAAGAGTTATTTTAAGGGTGCATAACTTCTATTAGCAGATGTGTCTATCAATGTGTGTGTGTGTGTGTGTGTGTGCGTGTGTGTCCCCAATATTTATCCTATTTAACTTAAAACAATGAATTAGGAAACAGTCACTGTAGCCTTTCATGAAAGTTATCTGAATATTTTGTTTGAGTGTCTAGTGCTGTTCGAGGTCAAAAGTAACAAAATGAAGTATGCCGCGTGAAAGTGTGAGACAATGGACACTCGCATTCACTGGACGCAATTTTGATTGCGTAGTGGAAGTTGAGCGCCATCTGTAAATTGTTCAGTGTTGTGATGGCTGCAACGGCGTAAAAAGGTACGTTTTCATTTGTATCGCAGTCCATCTCATCTACTGTCATAGAAATCGGGTGATATTTTGCCAGGCAGCATGATGATGTGAAATTACACGACCATTATTTCCATTTGGACCAGCACTTAGCTGTTGAGAATTTTCCCTCTGTTCATAGTAGTGTGCAGTGGACATAGTGCACTTCGGAAGTATGTGAATTTGAACACACTCTCTGTCTCACACCCTTTCTTCTGAGCAGTTCTACGCTGTCCTGGCATGGTGATGTTTGTAGGTGACTGCTTCTGCTTTTGGACAACTGAACAACTACTGCACAGATTCAAAACAGAAATCCGCTGCGCTGCGTCGCCAACTGCCTTACATGTGCCGCTCCACTCTGAAACACAAGCCTATAGAACTGTAAGAGACACCAAATAGGAAAGATCAAATTATCGACGTAGAGAATTTACTGAAAAATCAATTACATTCATAGACTTCACTAAGGAATTTGATACCTTAAATATGTACTGCCCTGAGGGTGGGTGGGTGAGATCGATTCCCCTCACGGTCATATACTGCACGTCCGCTCTTCCCCGCGCTGTCATCCCCCTTTCACACTAATGCTGTCAGTAAAATGAGAAAATGGCACTTGCACAAAAAAATGCTACTGCCTTGGAAAGAGCTACATGCTAGGACTAACCTACAAGAACTCAACAGCTAGCTTTCAAGACTCAACCAATCAAAATCCTTAAAAGGGCAAAACAGGAGACATTAGGATAGATTAGCCAAACAGTTTTTACCGTCATAACAATTCTATACAAAACATGTATTGTAAATCAGAGGCCAAATGCTGTCCAATCTGTAACCGACAACATCAACAGTTCAAAATAGACCACCAATAAGCGACCAATATCTCCAGCCCTCCATTTACAGCAAACCAATAAGACAAGTCATAGTAATTGTATCCCTCGGCCACAAATGTCCAAGCCTCAAATGACGCTAGGCTAGGTCGTATTTCGAAAGAACAACCAACTGCTAATAATGTCAAAACAAATTCTGCTACATATTCAAGGTAAAACATGTAATACATGCATATTGCCAGTAGTCCTATACTATCTTCAATGCAAAAATCATGCCACGGATGACAAATTATCTCCTCATAGAGCAGATAGAAAGAAAAGCATTCTGTAGACATTCACTCAAACCAAATCAAGTCAATAATCAAAAGCAGTGCCTTCAAACTCTTCAGTCACACAAAGCTCAGTCTCCCAAAGTACCCAAACAAAACTCTGCCTTCAGAGATGAGTGAAAGGTAAAAGAAGCAGATACAGACAACCCAAATGATGGTGTGGCAACATCTACAAGCCGTCAGCACTCAACCCTACCGATCCTCAAAAGAGCAACACCAGACCAAGACCTCTGGAGAAGGATGTTGCATGTTGGTGCACAGTCTGCTACAAACAGACAGTGAAATGGACAGTAGAGTCACCGTATTGATCCACTCTAAGCATGTCTCCCCGCATCCTGCACTAGGGGTTTGCTTCGGTTGCTTCTTGCAATGGAGGGAATTTCTGGCAGGGACAGCAGATGGAAAATAGATAATGGCTAAAATCTGGATGGTTGGCATTGTCGTTAGTAAAGGGCGCAGAGTTCTAATGCAGCTCGGAATGGCTCTCTGCGCTCTGCTTGTTTGCAATACGGTCAATAATATACTTGCATTGTAATAGGAATGTACATTATGGAGGCCCAGTTGCATTATTGCCCTGTATCTGGCCCTCCTCACCCTTGTTCACTTCTTTCTTGTCTCTCTCTATCATACTATTTCGACCCTTCTCCCTCTCCCCCTCTCTCTCTCTCTCTCTCTCTCTCTCTCTCTCTCTCTCTCTCTCTCTCTCTCTCTCTCTCTCTCTCTCTCTCTCCATTATTTTTCTCTCTCTCCCCCTTTATTTCTCTTTATCTTACTCTTCCCCCTTTTCAGCAATCCCTTTAACCCCCCCTCCCCCCCCCCTCCTTCTCTCCCCCCCCTCCTCCCCCCCTTCCTCTCCTCCCTCTCTC
>OMKY01209919.1:0-11533 GCA_900302395.1 Bregmaceros cantori | reverse complement strand
CCCCCCCCAGAGGTGTCTTCAAACTTGGTATTCACACTCTGTGGGGTCTGCAGGTATATGCATACCAAGTTTAAAGTCGTTCTGAGGAGCCTATTGGCGCCTTCCTGTGGCTTTTGTGGATTTCATAATGTTCCGTTTCTGTTCCCATTTGAAGAAATCTTTTTTCGTTTCCGTTTCCACTCCTCGTAAAATTCTATACATTTCCTTTCGTTTTCGGTTTTCGTTCCTTGAACTGGTTCGGAGCCCTGGTAACAAGCAACGACGTTAGTACGACCTGGGGTGGGTCCCCTATTTTGCACCAGGAGAGAGGGTGTGGGTTTACTAATCAAGCTGGACAGGCACTGGGAGGGGCCATGTGAGGTACTACAACAAGAGGTGGTCATCTACCGCGATAGGCTAGCACCTTATGATGGAGGGAAGCAGACTGACCCCCAGCCAACAGGTGCCACGCGATCAGAGGGCGGCATGGAAAACCCTCCAGAAACTGAGCTGGCGGCACAGGAGAGGGGAGAGGAGCAGTCGCAGAGAGGGTGCAAGGCATCTGTGGCCCTGGGGGACTTTGAGGTGGGCTACGCCCAGTTATACGGGCTGTTTGGGACTGCGGGGTGTGAGTGTGGTGCGTATTTGGGGAGTGATGATGGGCCCATGTGAGGGGCCCATGTAGAATGTAAGCGAAAGTTGTGTATGTAAGCGGAAGGCGGAGACTACACAGTAAATGTTGCAGTGTTAAATCAACACTTAAAGAGTTACATTTAACACTGGGCCTGAGTGTATTTGGTCCCTATCAGATTTGGTGTTAAATTAACTTTTTCCATAGTGTTTAACTCATCTTTAAATTAACATGAAATTGAATAAAAAATGAACACTGGCTAACACTGTACAGCACTGACAGCACGTCCGTGAAGGGACGGGTGTCTGCATCTGAGTGGAAGACGCGGCGAGTCGGCAGCGCTACTGCGACCCAAACCCCTGGGGTCTGAGCCGAACCTCGGTCCACCCTAAGGGTTGGGTGCCACATGAGTCACGATGCAATGAAAATGGCCTTGTAACTCTAAACACTAGTAAATATTCAACTCCCTCTGTTGTTGTAATAACTCTGAAAGATTCAATGAACTTTGACACTGCATATTTAACACGGCAACATTTGTATAGTCAGATGTGGGCTGTGTAGTAACTGCTCAGGGGGAGCTAGCTGGGGGGACCTGCCGATGGCTGTCTTGGTTCCATCTACTGAAATGTTTCGATGCATGTCTGTTGAGCTTATCAACCAGAGCATTTATAAACAACACTGGATAATATTCCTCGTCACAGGGATCATCTACCCACTACACTATGCACGCGGAAATGTGAACCTGCTTGACTGCTTTAACTCTGTCACGACATTGATCTAATCAGCTGAATCGTGTGGTCGAGGGTGACATCACCCTTAACCACACAAGTAACCAGCTGTTCTCGACTTGAGTGATCTCAGTGTTGGTGGACTAGTGACACGAAAGGGACGTGCGTCGCTGACAACTTCTATCGGCCCTTGGAGGTTGGCAACGTTGGGAGGCATACGTTAATTGTTGTGCACGTATGGCGTCGGACAACCACAAACGCAAGGTGGGACCCGATGGAACGGAATGTCCCGTGTGTTACGACAGTCCCTCCGGCGCAGAGAGGACGTTAAGCTGCGGGCATGTTTTCTGTCACGACTGCCTGGTTCGCATTCTGGTCAGCATCAACACCAGAGAGGGGCTACGCCGCGATACGCTCATCTGCCCGATCTGCCGTCATCTCACCTTCATCACAAAGAAAGCGGTTTCGCACCCAGGGCAGCCCTCCACAAAAGGAGTGCGAAAAAAAGGAGAGCCGAAAGTGGAGCAGACACTCAAAGTGCCGGTGCAAGATTGTACACACTCCAGTGGCAGCGCGTTGTTAGAAGCACGACGCCACACCGCCACACAGACTACAGACACAGACTACTGGGTGTGTTGTGAGCGCACGTTTTTCAAACCCGGTAAGGACCACACCAGGTTGCAGATCTTCATCATCAGCGAGCAAGGCAGACCGATGGCTGGGGAGGAGACGCACAGCGAAGCTGCGGTGGCTGCGGCCGCCGCTGATGCGGCCACAGCGGCCGCGCAACAGCATGTGCGGCGAAGGCGCTTCATCGTTTGTCCTTCTGATGCAGCTTACTGTACTGTCTTGTCCCTGGTTACTATACTTCCGTTAGTAGCTGTCGCTTGGATGTTGATGCAGGTGGGTAGGCTATAGCATAATACAAAAATGCATTTTCCAAGATTGTCACATCTAGGCCTATACTATTCAACTAGCCTAAATAGTGATCACATTAATCAGATGTGATCACAAGAGCTATAAGCTAGGCTACAAGTGTAATCATTTGCTAAATGTGGAAACGTGAGAAGTTGAAAAATGACACATAATAAAATATTTAGATGATGTGGAATTAATGACTTTCAGTGCTGTCGTCTGTGTAGATATTTTGTAATTGCAATTATAGGGTAGGCCTGCCCTGTATATATATATAAAAGACACACACTCCGGCAATATCATGGTAAGTTACAGTGTATTGGTTACTCTCATGGAGCCATGTCGATATTGTCAGTTGTCAGTGAAAATGAAAATTTGCGCCGGCCATTGTTCGCGCTTACTGTTGCAATCGAATGGAATTAGAATGTCAGAAAGATAGCAAAATAGATTCATTGTAGCTGGGGCAGCACACAGCCACTTAACATATTTGGAGCTGCACAAGCAGCCTCTCGGCGGCACAGGTGGCAGCAGGGCTTGAAAACGAAATTATTTTTAAAACGTTCCGTTCCAAACGGTTCAGGCAGACCTATGTTTAACGTTTTTGTTCTCGGAACCGTTCCGCCACCAAAATATCGGTCCTGAACCGGTTCAGAACCAAAAATTCTGTTTGTTCTTAAAGTACCTTATATTGTGCAATGCTAACTTTAGATATAGTTTATACAGAATATATTTGGTATTCAGTGCAACTGTATTAACGTGAAAACCATGTTTAAAATGCCATTACATTCACTTCCTCGTCTGTCCACAAGATGGAGCCCCAGATGCATGGGGCTTGATGACTGACAGTGAAAGTGGACGGAAATAATCCATCAGACAAAGGATATGTTAAAATATATAGAGAACGGAAAAAGGCGTTTTTAACCGGCATTGTGGATTTCATAATGTTCTGTTTCTGTTCTGTTAGATTTCGGGACTGTCATGAATTTTTTGTGGGACATCTGGTCACCCTATGTACAGGATATTATTGCCGTAACTTTCATATTAATATAATTATTACTCCCACCGGACATCTGCACATTCCCAATCTGTACAAAGCAATTGAATGATTCCGTGGAATTCCGTGGCTTAGAATTTCATATTCCATTAAAAAAACAACTTCAATTGACCAAGTGAGTAACCTCAAGTCATATTTTCAAAATGTCCCCCCTGTATTTCGCGTGTAGGTACACACCAAAATAAGAACGCTGCCATTGCCATCATCATAGTGGACCAAAGTGGCTGAATTTGTCACAAAAAAATGCAGTTTCAAAATCTGCTTATTACAGCTTTCTGTGTGACCAATTAACCATTGTCCACCCTGCTTCGCTCACCGTTTTGCACCGCTGCAATCACTCGTAAGACAAAGATGAGTAAATGGAATGGGTTGCGCAGATAATTAAATTGTTAGTTTGTGATTGACTATATATCACAGTCTTTTATGAGTAAACTTCATTATGTATCTCATAATGATAATAATAATAATAATAATATCAATGCCAAAGGTAATTAGTTAAGGCCAAGTGTAATGAGATGCACAGCGCGGTGCATGCTGGGCCGGCAACGTTGGTGTCTCGGCGTGCAACGTCGCGGCCTCTAAGTAGAGCCCAAACGACATCGACAATAGATGAGTTCAGCTATTGCCGATGTCGTTCCTCCATGCCCCAGCTCCTCCTCGGGGGGCATTTATTACAATACGTTTTGTTCCCATATTGTACCGTAAAACAAACCCTTACTTTGGGTAACACGCAATTATAAAATTATAATTATTGTAAATTACAATAATTATTTGTAATACGTAAATTATATTTAAATTAACGTAAATGCAACAACAGCGTTCGTGGGCTCTCAACGCACAAATCATGTAGTATGGCTCCATCTAGCGGATATGAGCAAGAACAACAATTATTCCCAATTGAATTCGAAAACCTACAGTGTTCATAATCAATCTTGCAGCAGAATGTACAACAACATGTTCATCTTCCTCCAGAGGACCCGGTCCTACGGTTTACCGTCCTGGCCATTAGTAGATAATATTGTGCCATCATTTGTATTGTCTACCGCTACTTCTTTTCCCTTGAACTGAGGACGTAGCCAATCCAGATTTCAGACACATTACACTGTCTCTGAACATTAAATCCCAAATCCTCAAAATTCGGCGTACCATGTTCTGAAAACACTTCACGTCTGCGTGTCTTTTTCCATATGTGGCAACACGTGCGACATGCATACATATTTATCAACAACTACGCATATTACTGGTATCTGTGGTATTTTTGCGAATTTGCACATACATATATATTTTAAATTTCATAAACATAATTGTTTTTGTTGATTGCATTTGCGCGTATAGTGATCACGGCTCCTCAGCAGATCGCCTATGAATAACACGGACAGGTGCTAAAGGAGCGCACCTGGAAACTATGCGCGCTGAAATGTGAACCTGCTTGACCGCTTCTGTCACGACACTGATCCAATCAGCCGAGTCGCGTGGTTGTGGGTGACAGCACCCGTTTCACCTGAAACCAGCAGTTCCGACTTGAGTGATTTCAGTGTTGGCGGACTAGCGACACGAAAGGAACGGGCGTTGCTGGCAACATCCATCACCGCGTGGAGGCAACGGAGGCATACGTTGTTGTGCGTATATGGCGTTGGACAGCCATGAACTCGAGGGGGGGCCTGATGGAACGGAATGTCCCGTGTGTTACGACAGTCTCTCCGGCGCTGAGAGGACGTTAAGCTGCGGGCACGTTTTCTGTCACGACTGCCTGGTGCGCACCCTGGTCAGCATCAACACCAGAGAGGGGCTCCTCCGAGATACGCTCATCTGCCCAATATGCCGCCATCTCACCTTTATCACAAAGAAAGATGATGAGGACGCCTCAACCGCGATTTCACACCCGGGGCAACCCGCCCCAAAAGACGCCGAGAAAGGAGAGGCGAAAGAAGAGCAGACGCTCGAAGTACCCATGCGAGATTTTACGCGCGCCAACGGCGCCGCGCTGTTAGAAGGGCGGAGCGACACAGCCGGCACAGCCACAGACTACTGGGTGTGTTGTTTCAGGCGGATAGCGTGTGTGTTCCGGCGACACACGTTTATCAAACCCAGTAAGGACCCCAACAGGTCGCAGATCTTCATCATCAGCGAGCAAGGCAGACCAATGGCTGAGGAAGATACGCTCAGCGAAGCCGCCGCTGCTGTAGCCGCAGCGGCTGCGCAACAGCGCGTGCGGCGCAGGCGCTTCAACATTTGCACCATGGGGAGATGCCTGCTGTTCCTGTTGTCCACGTTTACTATACTTGCGTTAGTTGCTGCCACTTTGCCCTGGATATTATTGGCGTAACTTTTATATTGCCATTATTATTATTGCTGTTTTTGTTATTGGCGAGACATTTGTGGTGCCAAAATTAGCGAAAAGTCCAAGACATACATTTTAATTACTGCACTTTTTTACACAGAGAACTGTGCTGATTGCGTGTGTGAGTGTGCGTGCTCGTCCTCTCCGTGCGTGGCGTGGCCCATATACTGGACTGCATCCGTTTAACTGTAGCCTAGCAACGGACTGAGGAAAAAACAAGGTCGATCGAACGGACAATGTTGGCCATATATTCCACTCCCTTTCAAACATTTATGGTGTTTGTATATATGCATATTTTTATATAAATGTTTTCTGAAATGATACATTTGAAGTGAAATTGCACATTCTTAAAATCAACAAACGCACACACACACACACACACACACACACACACACACACACACACACACACACACACACACACACACACACACACACACACACACACACACACACAACCATATTCAGTGTTAATTTAATAGATTTAAAACGCATACATTTTTTTCAATTGAAAATGGGACATAATTAAAACCAAATGCACTTTTTTGTCAAATAAAAAAAAAGGTACAGCACTAACCAAACTCCCAGGTGCACTGATGAATACTGAGAAATTGTCTGAGAAATTGCATGTAGGACAATGCATGAATGTTCACATAAATAGAGGGTTACACTTTGAGACTTGGACTTTGGAGTCGAGAGAGCCAAACTGGCCAGATCTGCAGTACACGGCACAGCACAAGCAGGGACTTAACGTAGAGCAATGATTTGATTGTGTCTATGCAATACTAATAACGACAATGCATTGTGTGTTACACATCTGATCACACTTTCCGTTTTTGCACTTATATTTGGCAAACTGTTTGTGGCTTTTGTATTTTAATCAGGGAATTTTGATTTTTTTTTAACACTAGTTTTTATGAACTAACAGATCTTTCCAGATTGTGAACATAGCAGTTCTTAAAAGTCTCTATTTGTGTCTTTGTATTGTAACAGAAAATATATAGCTATAGCTTAATATGTTGTTTTCATTTGAAAGACTCCTTGTGGCTGGATCCGGATATCACAGCTAGGTAGGTTTGTCACAATGGGGATATCAGTTAACTTGTGTGAAAGAAATTGATGAGATCAGTGACTACTGGGTAATTGTTTTTCACCCTTATTTGATGAGAAGGGAGACTGTTCTACTGGCTCTGATTGAGAAGACTGTCCGACTAAATTTGTTTGACTAATTTTTGACAAAATGTTAAACAACATTAAAATGTTAAACAACAGCAAAAGCAAAAGCAGTCAATGGGTATATGCTCTATGCATTCATAGTTAATGAATTGGGAATTCAACTCAAATAAGTAAGGCAATTTTATTATAAATTATCTATTGCTACCTAAAGTTACTTGCTTAATTAACTTTCATCAGGTTAATGTTTAATGATTGATGACACACTGGATTACTAAATTTAAGAGAAACATGCTAAATCTAACTAGAGTGCTGACATCACTAGCAGAGGCGCTTCTAGGGTCCGTTGGGGCCCCAAACGGAAATTCCGTCATTCACCAAATTTCTGGAATTCTGCACCATTTCAATAAATCAAGAACAAATTTTTTCCCCTCACAGAATAATGTGCTCGGTAAGTGTCAATTAACTTAACGCTTTCAAATTAGGATTTTTTTTTTAAATTTTAGTCAGGTTTTCAACCTTTTAAAACAAATTCCGCCTTAAGTCTAAATCTATTACACGTAGTAGGGCCCCAAGCAGCGGCCTGTCTGGTGACAAGATGCGCCTCTAACCTCTAGTCCTTGGGGACTTGGACGCTGGGGAGCAGGGCTCCAAACCGGTTCAAGGAACAGAAACGAAAACCGAAAACGAACCGAATTTCACGGCATTTCATGAGGAGCGGAAATGGAAATGAAAAAAATATATATTCAACAGAAACAGAACATTATGAAATCCACAAAACCGATTAAAAACATTTTTTTTGTTCTCTATATATTTTAACATATCCTATTTCTGGGAGACTATTTCCTTCCACTTTCACTGTCATTCGTCAACCCCATGCATCAGGGGCTCCATCTTGTAGACAGATAACAAAGCGAATGTAATGCCATTTTCACGTTCATAGAGTTGCACTGAAGTTTGAAAGTCCACCATGTATGTATAAACTATATCTAAACTTAACATTGCACAAAATAAGGAACTTTAATTTATTATTATGTTTGCGTTCTGAAACCGGTTCGGGACCAATATTTTGGTGGCGGAACGGTTCCGAGAAGAAAAACGTTAAACATAGGCCTACCTGAAGCATTTTAAAAATAATTTCGTTTTCAGGCCCTGCTGAGGAGTATTTAAATTTTTACATACATTTGGTTTGGTCGTATGCCACATAATGCCTTCTTTGTGAGCACAACAACATACTATCTTCTGAAGCAGAGAAATTATTGATGTGAGCCAGCTGTCTGAAGGTGATAGATGAGCAGGTAAAGACGAGCTGAATGATGTAACCAGAGACACAATGAAGACTAGGCCGTGGACGGTGTTGGGTGGTGGCCGGATGACAACCTGGAGAAATCAGGCCTGTCCCTGTGTTTTCCTCTCTTTCTCCCTCTTCTTCTCTTTTTCTCTCTCTCTCTCTCTCGCCCTCACTTTCTCGCGCTCTTTTTCACTCTTGCTTTCTTTCTCACTCTCACCTTCCCTCCGTCTCTCCCTCTGTTGCTTTCTCTCTAGATCAAGCATATCTCCACAGAGATCATTTCTTGAATGAAGAACATGGAGTTTTTTTCTGTAATGTTCCTAGACTGACAAAATGGTAAACTCAGCTAAACCTGTCATGTGCACCCATCTATTCATTGCTTACAATGTATAGAATCCACTGGCTCTCTGCTGTCAATTAATTCAAGGGCATAACACACTGTCACTGTCAAATTCACTGATTTTCATTCAAAAATTTAAAGTTTGTGTGTGTTGACACCGTTATCCGAAACGCTGCTCCACCCCTCTGTTGACTGTGCTCTGTCAATGTCTGGGCGGCAGACATGGCAAAAGTACCCACATTTCTCACTTGAGTAAGAGTAAAATACATTTGTGATAAAACAACTCGAGTACGACTACAAGTATAAAGTCCAAATTTGTATATACAATTGTATATAAAATGTACTTTTCAATGCCAGTTTTACAATGTTTTAATGTTTGAATAAATTGCTAAAAACTGGTTCATAAATCTCACTGCCGCGCATCTGTTGGCATTACCGCCCCCTACTGGCTCATTCACACCATACATATCTCTACCACGTACCATCAGTGCGCAAAAAAGTAAGAGGCTGTTTTGGGAAAAGTATGGAGTAGAAGTACTATTTTTGTTAAAAATCTACTCAGTACAAGTAAAAAGTCACCAGAGAAAAATGTACTTCTAAAAGTACAAATTCATGAAAAAACTACTCAAGTACATTACTTCGTTATTTCCATCTCTGCTGGGCAGGCTGTACATATTGTCAGTTCACACCTCCATTCCTGGGTGTCTCTCTCTCCCTACTGCTTCCTGCTGTTCCAGTCTTACAAGTTTCAGAGTCAGCCACTATGCGACAGAGGAATGCCTCGGATCGTGTCAGGATGGGTGGGATGACATAGGCGTGGTGTGGACTCAGGTCACATCCCATTGTTTTCTACCTGTCCACACAGTACATTTTGCAGTGTTAAATATACAGTGTCAAAGTTCATTGACTCTTTCAGAGTTACAACAACAGAGGGAGTTGAATATTGACGAGTGTTGGTGTTAATTCCCAGAGTTACAAGGTGCTGTGTCAATTAGACTCTACAAAGCCACGCCGTGACTCATGCGGCACCCGACCCTTGGCGCGGACCGAGCTTCGGCTCGGACCCCAGGGGTTTGGGTCGCAGCGGCACTGAGACCAACTCAGCGTGTTGCAGGAACTCGCGGCCTTCGTCCGCTGAGACGCAGACACCCATCCCTTTGGCAGCGGTGCTACCCTCTGCACCCTATTCGGGACATACGGCTACCCATTGTCTCAGGTCGACGTTTAACACTATGGAAAGAATTAATTTAACACCAAATCTGATAAGGACCAAATACACTCGGACACATTGTTAAATTTAACTCTTTAAGTGTTGATTTAACACTGCAGAATTTACTGTGCAGTCACCAAACCAGCCCCAAGTGACACACATGTGGCACATTGCATCAGCCTACCACACGTGACCAAGTCCTGTATACAGCTCGATAATTCTATTAATATGTGGGGTCACCACTCTGTCTGCATTACAATAATCCACCCTATAGCAAATACAAACACAATGCATCAATAAGCAATTGCATCACTAGCGACCTAGGGCTGTCCGGAAAATTTGAGCTTCATCTCGGATCCCAGGGGTTTGGGTCGAATTGGTGCTGAGGCCGACTCGGCGTGTCGCAGGCCCTCGCGGCCTTCGTCCGCTGAGATGCAGACATCCATCCCTTTATGGGTGTGGTGGCGGTGCAACCGTCTACGCCCTCCCCGGGGCATACGGTAACCCACTGTGTCAGGTCGATGTTTAACACAATGGAAAGTATTCATTTAACACCAAATCGGATAAGGACCAAATACACTCGGACACAGTGTTAAATTTAACTCTTTAAGTGTTGATCTAGTGTGAACCACGCCAGGCCTGGTTCGCACTGCAGCTCTGATTCAATGCCTACTTAAAAGTGATTTGAATCAGATCAGATTCAATCATTCACAATTGTGTCACATCAGATGCGTACTGAAGAGTACAAGTTAGTCTTGATGTCATGTCATGATGTGAATTATGTGATGCTGTATTTTGTGTTTATACAAAAGAGGCTAGCCCAACAGTGCTTGGGCTAGCCTGGTGAGCCAGATCCTTTTTTAGATTCTAACATTGTTTTTTATTCACTGTTGAGAACCTTATATTAATTACGCTCTAACTCACTGTCATTGTATATTGTTCTTGTATACAAGAATATACAAGGGATGGCTGTAGCTCAGTTGGTAGACCGTCCGTTCCAATGACTGGATGGTTGAAAACCAAAAGGTTGGTGGTTCGAATCCCGCCACAGGCAGTCTCCATGCCAAAGTGTCCTTGAGCAAGACACTGAACCCCAATTTGATCCCAATGGGTTGTGGCGAGCGCCCTGTATGGCAGCAGTGTCAATGTGTGATTACCCATGCGGTTATGGGTTTCTGCCGGCAGGCGGGAGTTTATGTGGCAATACGATCGTTTCTCCCGTCTGTTCGTGCGTAGCTAACTCTGGCAGCTAGCCTATAACTAGCGACTCAAATCTTCTGCAGTTCCCACTCTCCGGGGACCGGTTAGCATATGATTATATCACCCGGCGAGTCGTGGTCAGTTTGTACCACGGATATGCTCGTACGATACCATCTGGTGTATATAACGCTAACTGGTTCCCCATCGAGTCGCATTTATGGTTAGTCTGTTAGAGCTAAATCTCTCGTGAGTCCAATTCTTACTCACGTTATTCAGCAAGTATCTCTGGCGTATTTGAGTGTCCCGCAACACACTCTATTTGGGCTGAATGCTCAGTTGGCATTGTATTCCAGTACACCAAGCACGCACCTTTGACATGCATCACACACCCAACTCCTATCTTGCAAACAACTACCATCGAAATTCATAACACTATCACCCCAACTAGATCTTTATTCCCTGCGGTGTTTCATAGTTCATTTGGCTTCCCATCTGGCAATGCATAGAATGACACATAGATAACCCATATATACGACCTCTTCATGAGCAGCCATGATCTTTTCAATGTCTGTCGGCACAGCTTGTAGTCCGGTTGAAAGCACATCCCCGCAATTTTGCACGGAGGACGGCAACCTGACGCCCACTCGAGAGCCAGCGGTGTCGGAACGTGG
>OMKY01209915.1:0-10071 GCA_900302395.1 Bregmaceros cantori | reverse complement strand
TGGGATTGTCCGTGCTTTATGAGACTTGGAGATGACCTGCAGTTTTAAATGGCTATGGAGATATGCCAACAACAAGAGGAATGCCTAATATCACAGCACTAATGGGTGAGCAGAGAGTGAACTGCAGTAGCTGTACAATGAGACATGAAAGGCATAGTTATATCCCCGAAACATGGACCGTAGGGAATGTAATGGTTTTGCCCCGCCGCCGTTCCAGGAACGGTTTTTTTATTTATAAATATTTTTTTGCTCTAACCGGTTCAGGAACATCAATTTATTGGTGGAACACATAACCGGAAACGTTATAATTCTGTTTATGTTCAGAACGAACCGATTGGGAAAAAATATTGGTTCAAAGCCCTGCTCTCAATATACAACCTGCTCTGTATTGCAGTGCACATATAGCAGGTGAGTGGTCTGGTATTGAGAGAGACAATGGGCAAACGGTTGTACATTGGACCGTCTGTACAAAAGTCTATGAACAGGGACAATCTATGACGACAGAAATGCGACTGCACTTCACATTTTTATTTTCATTTTGAAATCATCGCTCATCCCTAATTGAGATATTAACAGCAAAAGACATATTGCTAAGTCTACAACGTATAAGAGCAGCCAACCTTTAACACTACAGTACTGTAACGCTACACTGCACCCCAGTTAGTGGAAGTCAACAATGTTCTGTAATTATCACAACAGGATAAATTGATTCATTTCCGGAAGTCCTATTTCCGATGGATTCATCATTTTCAAACCATTATGAACCCTGTTAGCCACTTTTAAACAAATACCCCCAAAATTACTCCACAACCCTCCAGTTCACTACGTCCAGGCCTTGCTCCAGACAAGGTTGTGCGTTCTTCCACTTCCACCCCAATGGTCCAGACGCAATCATCTCTGTGACAACGGGGATTATCAGTGAATCTTATATCACTGGAGAGGCTGCAAATGGCTCCAAACCTCACAAGCTGAGTTACTGACAGACTGGCAGTATTTAAAGGTTATTTGAACAAGATAACTTTGTATTTACCAGAAGCCTGGATCACTGACAAAAACACCTACTACAAAGTGCCAACACAAAGTAACATTACTAAACTAGAAGCACTCAAAGATTGCAAACTTGTACCGTAATGGAACAAAAAAATAGTACTTTTAGTGCTAGCAGTATGTGTGGCAACCCATTATCAATGCAAGTGCTCGTAGAGTAGCATGTTTGCGATTGACGCCACCATTTCCCAGTCGTCACTGAGACCCGGAAGTCTGGTCATGTGACCACGGTAAGCGCCCAGCGATGAATGTGTTACTTATAGGCTACATAAACCAAAATGTAGTCACTTCTTCTGTTGGTCATTTCCAACAACTCTACAAAATTAATCCAGATCCATGCACAACTTTTACAGTTATCCTGGGGACAAACCAATGCGACCAAAAACATAACCTATGCGAAGTTTGATATGCGTCGCAGGAAACAATAACAATATATTATGGATATCTACATGGATTTTAATGGTATATGTTTACCTGAAAACACCTATAACACAGCGTGAACGTAAATGGAAGTTTGTTCAACGTTGCTTGGTTTATAAACAAAGTAAGACATGTTTAAACAAAGAGAGGCAATGGGGAGAAGCTGACTTAAATGATATGTCTGCTCAGGACTGACAAACGCTTGTTTAATATTCTTTCATTTAAATTTCAGACAGAAAACTGATATTAAGGAAGTTTAAAACTATGTCCTTACACACTCATAACAGCAGAACAACGTGTGGCCCAGATGGAGTTTGATTATGAAATTGGGCTTGACTGGATTTCTAATTGAATGGCCCCCGTGCTACGGCTGAAGCTGTCATGCATAAGAAGTGAGTATCGCTGTACGCACCACCGGAGACGCGACACACTATTCCACTATTCCATTTGTCCCCAGAGCAATTACCAGCACTAAAATGGATAACTAAATGACCCACACCTCATTCAGCTACTGTCATTTACTGAGAGGTCCAGCCGCGCACACACACACACACACACACACACACACACACACACCTAGCCACCTTTACATTAAGTGAATAAGGTGATCCACCCATATAAGTGCCAGCAGTATTTTATTATGGATGCTGGCTTAACATTTTGGGCTCCGTGCCATGCACGAAGGACACTGTAGACGAGCATTATTGTTATTATTATTACCTGCGCCGGGGCAGAGCCGCGGAGCAGGTTATGTTTTTGGTCACGTTGGTATATCCCGTGGATAATTGAACAAGTTGAGCATGGATCTGGAGTTGTTGGAAATGACAAAAGAAAGAAGTGATTACATTTTGGTGCATTTCTGTTGCCTATAAGTAACATAATCATACTTAATCACCAACTTGCCAATAGTTCGCTGTGCGGTCTCATGACTAGACTTCCAGGTCCAGGGGCCACTGGGAAATGTAGTTGGCGTCAATCACAATCGTGCTACTCTACAAACACTTGCATTGATAACGGGTTGACACACATACTTCTAGTACTATGTTTTTGTACCACTACGGCGCAGGTTTGTAATCTCTGAGTGCTTCTAGTTAGAATTAATATCATCACCCTGACTAGGCTCTGGGCCAAGGTTATTCGATGCCTATTTAAACATGCCCAAAATAACTAAATTATTGACACAAAGTTGGCTTAAGTCTCTTTTTTCCATAACTGAACTCTCTTATTTTCCATAACTGAGTGATTGCTTGATTCTTCACACTGGCCGGAAATTTAGTGAAACAGAACACATTGAGTGGACAAGTAGTATGTTGGCTCGTCGCGCCACAAGATGTGTTGTGAGCCATGTTGTGTGCAATGAAGTGACTGCATGTGCGGGAGTTTTTCAATCAGTCTGAGTTTTGAAATAGGTGCTCACTTGATAGGTGGGTGTGGCTGCCATATTGGACCATATTGTTACCGTATTGTATCGTTTATTCCTAGGTTTGTGCAATTTTTTATTGCACTAACTTCATGAGAAGTTATTGTTTCTGTATTGTAAGCTTATATTTAGCAGTCAGATAATCAAGTGACTGTAGTGCTAGTGTAGTCTCAGATATTGCCACCACCAAACTCCTGTCATTTCCCATTTTTTTTCATTCCAAAGGGCCTGAGGGTCCAGCTAAGTACTGATGAAAGAAAAAGTTTACATTTGTGAAATAGGCAATGGGTTACCGTTCCTAGTATTCTGTTCACACTCAAGCTTGGGAATGTGCTTCTGTTATTATATTACGAGTAAGCATAAAGAGCAGGTATGTTTGTAGAGTATGTAGTTGTTAATTATTGATGCCTGGTACCTGGTGTGCTCCAACACACCCCTATGGGAGGACCAGGGCTTGAAAACAAAATTATTTTTAAAACGTCCAAACCGTTCAGGCAGGTCTAAATTTAACCACCAAAATATTGGTCCTGAACCGGTTCGGAACACAAACATTCCGTTCGTTCTTAAAGTTCCTTATATTGTGCAATGTTAAGTTTAGATATTGTTTTTATACAAAATATTTTGGTGGATGTTTAAACTTCAGAGCAACTGTATTAACGTCATTACATTTGCTTCCACAAGATGGAGCCCCAGATGACAGGAGCTTAGTCTCCCAGACATAGGATATGTTAAAATATACAGAGAACGAAAAAAAAACAAAAAAACATTTTAACCGGTTTTGTGGATTTCATAATATTCCGTTTCTGTTCTGGAACATTTGAAGAAATGGTTTTTCGTTTCCGTTTCCGCTACTCGTGGAATTCTGTAAAATTCCGCTCGTTTCCGGTTTTCGTTTTCGTTGCTTGAACTGGTTCAGAGCCCTGGGACTGACTCAAATCTAGTCACACAGAATGCAGAATGCTTTTTGTATTTTTATAATTGGTTAATAATGATTTTATTTTGTTCCTCAAAGTTTATTTTCAAACACTGCCTTCCCAGCCCCCCGCCCCCACTCCGGCCTTTGCTGCTCCGCCAGTCTCTGCCGGCGTGCTCCTTCCCTTCCCAGCCGCAGCCGCGACAAGCGTTGACTTAGATTGAAACCCCGCCTGGCACAACTTGTGCCAAGCTGACAGGAACGAAATTAACCGTTCCCGGAACAATATTTATTTGTTCTAACCAGTTCGGGAATGTCAATTTATTGGCGGAACTCTGGAACCTGAAATGTTATAATTCTGTTTCTGTTCGGAACGGCCCGATTGGTAAAAAACATTGGTTCAAAGCCCTGGTTGTCGCAAATCAATCACCAAAGAATCTTCTAAAATATTTTTTTTCTCTGCAAAACATTGACAGAAGTTTGCCACTGCAACGCCACCCTACTACGAATCAGCATTTTTGCCAAGTCACTGTGACACAGACAGGTTGGGAAATGCATGCAGCAGTCACAGCAAGCGCAGAATGACAGTGTGACAGCCAGATTTGCATTGTAAAAATGGCCACTGCAAAACAGAGGCAAGAACGTGGTTGCATAATAGTGGCTATTTATTTTTTGTCAGCGCTGATGTTGGTAAACACCACCATTGACTGTACAAAATGGAAAGGTAGTGAGCCCCTGGAAACAGAGAAATGCCTGTCAGTGTTTTATGTATAGCTCATAGCTCACAAGAGCTGTGAGCTATAGTCTTATGTCAAAGGCAAGGCTGGCTGGGTAATGAGTTTTAGTAATGGTAGAGGTCTAGCCGTACCGTGGCCAATATAGGACAAATGCTATACCCTTTGAGTAGATATTGGACGGTCGTCCGTACGTCCCTCCATACATCGTACACATCAATATAATTGTTACGTAGTCCAACCAGCACATTCCCAATTACACAAAGAGCAATTAACTGATTCTGTGGAATTCCACCGCTTAACATTTCATATTCCGCAGGCGAGAAAAATCAGCTTCAAATGACCAGTTATGAAGCAAGCCTATCTTTTTTGTGATAATTAAACCATAGTGATCTTATTCAATTAATAATAATAATACTAAAACATTGGAAATTGTATTGAAGGATTGTGAAACAAAAGTTGCGGAAATACGTATGAACACCGTCCATATCAATACCATTGGTCCACACATGATTTGCGCTGGTAGACTTTTTAGTGCCACCAATTATTGATTCCAGTTGGAAAAACTAAAATACAGAAGGAACTGAGCGAACGTTGCGTTATGTTTCCTATGGTCAAAAAGATAGTGTCCTGCATCGAGCCAGTTCAGTACAGCAGTAAGAGTAAAACAGGCTTACTTTCTCACACAGGGCATGTGGCCCAAACATACACACATGCTCACACATGTAGTTCAGTGGGCAATTTGTATTTATAAGGCAACAGCCTCCCCAACAGTCTTAGAACAAATTGACCAGAGAGCAGATTAAAGTGTATACTGCGGTTGTGGGACTGTGTTCGCGGGCATGCAGTGTGTAATTTGGTGTGTGGGTGTACATGTTTGTATGTGTTTGAGTTGGGGTAAGTCAGCCTATTTGTTTGGAAGAGGGGGTGTGCTTGTGTGTGTGTGTGTGTGTGTGTGTGTGAGAGTGTCTGCTTATCTTGAGGTGGGTGCACACATATATTTGTCTGTCTAGAGGTTGTGTGTGTATGCATATGTTTGTGGGTGGTTATTTGTGTGGAGTGTGCATGTGTATTTGTTTGTGTATGCTTTGTTTGATTGCAGTTTGTGCATCTGAATGTATCTTATGTTTGGGGGTGGGAATAAGTGTGCATATGTACTTGTGTGTCTGCTTGTGGAATGACGTGTGCGTGCGTGTGTGTGTCTGTTTGCAGTTTTCTTGTGATGTGTGAGTTGTGAATTCATGTGTGTGTTTTGGTTGCCTTGTGTGCCTATTTGGTTAAGGCTCCCTTGTTCTACACATGCACACAAAACAACCTCAAGTTATGTGTCAGCTCTGTGCAAAACATTGTACTCTCTTGAGTCTATATGGATTGAGTAAACACATACAAAACATAACAGACAAACAGACGACCAGACAAACACAGCAAGTGAGACAAAAGGAGGAAAAAAATAAATTAGGTGAGACAACAACAGAACTAATCAGAATCAGAATCGCTTTTATTGCCAGGCATGCGTAAACACACTGGAATTTGACTGTACACCCTGGTACAGTAAATAACATAGTAAAAAGAGAAAAATAACACTGTGAGAAAGTACTAGAATAAAAAAATAACAGTGTAGTAGAAAAAATATACAATGGTGGCACTGTCCAAAAAAAGATATAATAACAAGAAAATTACAAAGCCAGAAATAATAAATACAATAAAGTGACACAGTAAGAATGTAACAAGTTCACAAGTTACAAGGACAGCATAACCAGTAAACCGCCCCTCACACTGCTGTGCGGTGTGTGAGGTGGCAGGTACTCCTCGCAGTGTTAAGAAGGGAGAAACTAACAAGACCCTTCATACTTAGACCTCAATGTTATTCATAATCAAATTGACAGTCTAGTAAAGATGCACATCTCTACCATCCATCTATCAAAATGACTTCCCACAGCACACAGTGAGAAAATTGCTAATTCGATCTCCTCCCTCCCACCCAGTGAAGAATATATGTGACAGCAGGCCGGTGAGTAGATTTTGAAGACATTGAGAGCACCTCATGTACTATTCAAGCAATGCGCCCAAAAAGCACATTATGCTAAATGACCAGCGGGGAATAATGGTGGTTTAAGTGAAATCTACGACCGTCGCATGGCTTCAGGAACACAATTTATGACGGTGGCCGCTCTTTCCCCCGACGTTCACTGTTAATGTCTGAAAGGGCCTGGAGTGTGTGCGTGTCTCTGTCTGTGCGAGCGCCGCTAATTGCACTCCAAATTATGAGTGCTGCGGAAGTGGGGGATTATCTTGGGAGACATACACACCATTACAAACAAAACTGTTATCACTAAAAATCTCCTTTGCAGGCCACCATTAGAGCTGCATTGTTTGTCGTAATCCGGTGGCCCTGTCCCTGTAAGAGGGGTTATTCTGTTTGTGACGGGTGCGTGGAAATATGTGCATATTTATCTGTGTGTCTCTGAAAGTGTATCTCGATGTGTCTTTGTGCATTTACACATGTTTGTGTCTGTGTGTAAGCCTGCCTCTGAGTGTATGTGTCTGTGGGTGTTGCTCCGCAGCCTGAAAGTGAATAAAACAAGGGAAATTGATTATGATTATCCAATCTTAATTGGAAGAATCAACAACAAAAACAAACGCCTCGAGCTGCCTACACTCCCTGTTGGGGAGACTCTCTAACAAACACTATCCACATTTTTTTTTAATACAAATCTTCCAATTTCAGCGAGCTGATTAGCCCAATGAAAGCCTGGCTTTACTTTATGCCCAGTATGAATTGTAAAACAAAGGGTGGGGGGAGGGGTGTTATTTAAATGTTATTATGTCTTCTACTACCATTCATTCCAGGTGTATTTATTCTGTTTAGGACAAGGTTTGTCGTCATACTTCGATGAATCTCTGTGCTTCAGCATCGTGCGTTCCTCCCTCTCCCGCCCCCTTCTGTTGCTTGTTCACCCGAGGACGCTGCTCCATTGATATGTGCTACTCTTTCCTGGAACTCAATTTCCTCCAACATTGAAGTTGATATCAGTCATATCGCAGCGTACGACGATGACCTTGGTATGAACCCAATCTTTCGTCCTTTCCGCTTGCGAGAAACACACCTCTCATTGTACTTAGTGTAGTCCTATAACGTCCTAAAATTGGATTTCATTTGTGATTAAGCAATGCAGATTGCATATTCTAGAATGTAATTGCAAGGGACTATGGTTTGTTCATTTTGTAATGATTGCTTGTCGTCTGTTGTTAATCCTGTCTATATCTGTTCATGGTTCTGTGTGTGTGTCTGTGTGTGTGTGTGTGTGTGTGTGTATACGTACGTGCCTCCACACCTGATGTTTGGATGCCCGTGTGTGTGTGAGCTTTTAGGGACCCGAGGTCCGTCAGCGGGCCATCTGTTACCATGATTCAGCTCCAGATAATGACGACCTGAGCACACCCAGATGGTGTGCATTATGACAATGCTGATGACGATGATGTTAGGTGCTGGCATTCAGTAGGAAGGCCACATTATTTGCGATCAGTGATGCGGGAAACGTTGTTAATAACGAATATGAACAGGTAAACAAATTCTGTTAAGCTGTTCGCATTGGTGAGCTGTTGTGCCAGCCTCCAGACCCCATTTTAGTTTGTCATAATAGCTATATTATGAATAGCCCCGTTTACAAGCAGTTGTATTTTGGATTATATTTAGATAGAATATCGATGAAGACAATTCATTTATAAATGGACACTGAATAATCAGATTCATGTTCACGCTATGTCTGAGTAAATCTGTAAAGCATCTTTGTGCACGCGGCAAGCGTTTACGCCTACTAAATGTATAGGTAGAGAGAAGAAGAGGTGTTTCCAGTGTAAACTTCTAGTCCCGTGTGTGTCATCACCTCCGTCCGACCTTTTTGGCTTACAGATGTGGATGAACATTCTTAACCATCACAAGACGGTCACTGGTCTCTTCGCAAGGCTCACAATCGACCCGGGACGTCGCTTGTGTTCTTCTTCTTCTTCTTCTTGGACCCAGTGGCCATTGTGTGTTGTGTTTAGTGATGATTTTTGGGTGGGATGCGAAGGAGAGTCAGACACACTGGCTAGTGATGATCGCGGTTGAGACCTTCTTTATTGTAGTTTGATGTCACCTTTCCGAGCACAGGGAAAGACTCAGTTTATATATCTTATGAACAAATTGTGAACACATTTCAATTGTAAAGATTTTAGACAATGAAATATTGTTATAAAAGTAAAATATAAAAACATGTAGTTACAAAGTTTGAGTAGGAAACAATACTTCTAGCACTAGATACAGCAAAAGGACATATTCATATAAAATGCAGTTAGAAATTCATCCAACCTATAAAACAGTGCAGAAACACTTCCCCACATACAATCCATTAAACAAATTGAATCAACATGATTTTTGATTTCAGTTATTATTAACAATGTGGAGAGCCAATGGTAGTGGTGCTTACCTTTCCGAGCACAGGGAACGACTAAAAAATCAAAATGGTGGCTGCCCAGCATGGCCACTCCCAACTACGGTGTCTGGCAGAGGACATAATGCCTCAGGCAAACTCTCTGCTGCCACCTGCTGGTGCACTGAAGTCACTACCTTACATCTATATTATGTGAAATCTATGACCGTTCCGTGGCTTCAGGAACACCATTTATGATAGTGGGCATTGATTGATATCTACGGGGGAAAAAAAGACAAACTAACTATATGAAACTTAAATACAAAAGGCATGAGCCTCCTCCTTTAACAGATGCTACAACAGAAATAATGTGTAAGATGTCCTCGTGCTGTGTTAATTAAGTGTCTGATGTGTTGTTCGGCTTGTGATTATGTTGTGCACATGCAGTTGTGCACAGTATTGCGCACACAAAGGTGGCGGAAAGTGTTTTTGGGCAGGAATGCTGTATCATGCCTGGTGGAGTCTGTAATTACCTGCTCTGTGAATTTATTCAAATATTCAGCGTACAGGACTTTGTCATCTAACAGCATTGGCCATTTCCATATTGGTGTCGACTCGTGATGGCCTACTTTGCGGTGAGCGAACACTGCCTTTAGCTACTTGCTAATGGCTATTCAGTGAAGGCAACTCTTGTTACTTTAAATAGTATATTTTATACTAGAATTATTCTATAATTATATAATACATTATATATGTTACACTATAAACTATTTGACCAGAGACTTTTGGCCAACTTGCTTGCTATTGTAATGCGATAGCATATCATGAGTAAAAGTAGGAACCATTTGTTAAGGCAATTGCATTTGGCATCGTTCTGGTAAGATTGACAGGACTGACAGATATGTTGTTAGCTTGAAAATATGAGCTCTATGGGCTTATCACAAGGAAATCATACATGCAAAAAATGCTATACTAATTTCATACCTGAATGAGATGTTGGGTTTTCAGCATGAATGAGCAGGCATGCTCCCAGGATTGTCGCTATTACTACGAGACAGATATTAGCACAAGCCATACATGGTACTCATCACTTCAGGGCAGAGTTTGAGATGGGGGAGCTTGTTG
>OMKY01209903.1:0-10408 GCA_900302395.1 Bregmaceros cantori | reverse complement strand
AAGTACACACTTTCATAGTACTAGTACTCACTTCAGAGTCTGAAATATGCCTGATCATCAACAGTTCAATCTACACCAGTCATCATGTGCCGTGGGTTCGATCCCTTGCAGAGACTGTGAATATATTTGGGAAATTGTGACTCTTTGAATGTGGATGGGCTGTATTGTATACTGTACTGTATACTGTAAAGATAGTTCATTTCAATGGCACATGCGGCTTCTAGGAGCCTGCAAGATTCAGTTGTATAAAATGAAAACAAAGAAAAAATATATATATATATATGAAAAGAAAACCCTCAAAAAATATGTAGACAATTTTAAATATGCAGCCAGTTCACTGCAGTATAACCTATAGACTTTGTGCACAATGCCATCTTATGCATGGAACATGCGCTTGTCCTCCCTGTGCAGGGAGGCTGGAAGTAGGGGTGCTGAGGACGCTGCACATTCACCCCCTTTATTTATTGACGCCAATCAAGTATTACCAATGGACGGCAGGTTATCGTTTTTGTATGTGGAGGTAACTTTGGCATATCACTGTGTGGCAAGTTGCAGTATGGTATATCTCGACTCCATCCCATAATGTACGAGATAATTGCAAATAAATTGAGGCTGTGAAATGTTTCTGCTGTCATGAGACACGTTCAAAATAGACTAAATACACTAATTACATAGTAATTACATTAGATAGTGATTAAATCCCATAGTGAGAAGATCAGGCGTTCTTGTGGGCCATCTCTGCACTTTTTGAAGTCTTTTCGGGATAACTGTGGGCAGTTTGCAGAGTTGTATAAAGTACAAGTCCTGCCAGATTTTTGCTTCCAGCTGCATTCAGTAAACAAGTGACTGAGGACTGGAGCTGTGCTAATTAGGATCAGCTGGCCTTGTAAATGGTTGAAACGAATCGTGTGAATTTTTACTTCAGAAGTTGGATACAATACAACACTGGCAATTTGCAGACTTTTTTTAGTTGTACTATGAACAAATGAATAATTAGATAAGATTAGATTAAAATTGATGATTGGGGATTCTAACCTTACCCCTTGGACCTGGAACACTTAAAAATCACTTCCCAAAGGGTTTTAAGAATTGTTGGTAATTGAAAGTTATGAACATTGGTAGTTAAAAGGGTCAGGCTGTTACCTTGGACGCTGAACAGCGGAGATTTTTATTCAACTGTGTCTTCCCTCTGAAGTGACATGCTCCCTGTAATATCAGTTACCTAAAAATAAGCCGACCACCAATTCAACCCCCCAAGGATCTGACTATATGCAAAACAAAACAGGCTTAAATGCATACTCTAATTTCAGGCATTATTCTTTTCAAAAGAGGCAAATCTTCATTGTAAATCATTGCATTAAAGAACAGCATAAAATCAATGTGTTAACATTAGTAGCAGTTAAATAAAGAAAATATTATATATTGAAAATTCATTTAATTTGTCGAGGGTGAATAAGTCAGCGTAGTTATCGATCTTCAATTCCAAACAAATATAGTTCCCAGTAAGTCACTTCTGATCCGCTCCCACTGAATTCTCTCAATGGTGCATTTCCAGGTTCTACTGCAAAGTTTGGTGTCCAGCTATTGGCCCATGCCACAAAACCCAAAAAAGCTGATGTTGTTTACATCGCACAACATACACGTAGTGTCGACAGCAATTCAACGCGTCAAACTCCTGTACAACAGAAACTGTACTGTACTCAACTGTTGTATTTTCCGTACAACAACACTTTTTGCACAACAGAAATCTGTCTAAATGCATGTCACGTTCCTTGCCGTCACTGCCACTCAACATACGTGATGCCGATACTTACTGGCAATCTTCAGGATGCACAGAAAGACAAGGAAGCCAATTAAATCCAACATTGGATTTCTAAACAGCAACATTGTTCCACAGACCTCCGCAACTTCCAGCTTCTCTGCCTCCTCTTGTAACATAGAACTGCTGCAAACAGGTTAGGAAGGGGTTACTATTAAATTAATTCTCAGAAGAAACTTGTATCAAGGTATTTCTAGCAAATTGTATGCTGTAAAGTACAGCAGATCAACTCATAATACAGCCTGAAACCACCTGGATTGCTATAAATTGAAAACATTTTGAAGGCATGAAGTTTTCTGTTGAGCTCATTTGTTAAAGCTCACCAAAAAGCAATCCTTTATTTGATTAATTTCTTGATTATTCATCCATGACTTCCACAGACAACACATACTTGCTACCCAAGACACCAAAAGACATTTTTGGAATGTAGAATAACCGTTGGCACTGAAAGAGAATGCGTTTTTCTTTGTAAAGGTATTCAAGTCAGTGTGCTTTCAGGCTAGGAGTTGAACGGCTGCAGTTTACCGCAAATCTGTTGGAGATCAACATTTTCCTGAAAAGTAATCCAAAAGTAACCTCTTCCCATCTCTGACCGCGCACACAGACACATACACACGCACACTGGACTGTGCGTCTCCGCTGTAGCTTCTCTGTGCTTGTGTAAATATCACAAGAGGCGCCTTGTCGCACAAACTTTATTTAAAAAAGTTAAATTGCTCTTGTCAATGACTGTGAAAACAAAAGTAAAACAAACAAAAAAAACACTTGTCCCGTTTTTTTCCTCTCCGTCCGCGTCTGGTTATTTTCAACAGAATTCAAGGGCCACTTACAGATCATTTGTATTTCTGGAATCATGGGAGTTGCGACATTATGTCATGACAGCATACGACCACAGGGTGTCAGTGGTGCGTTGACGGACTCACTGAAGGCAGGTCAAGTGAATGCTCCGACGTTAGTGCACACCTGCAAATATTTATCACTACTTTCCTTTTCAGAGAAAATCAAGTTCCAGAATGTTCCAGTTACAGAACGTAACAGTAGTCCTGCCATGTTTCCATTCAAACAGGTGTCACTGATTAGCAGATCTAACCGACTGGCTGTGTCCGAAATCGTTCCCTATCCCCTACTCCCTTCTCCCCATACAGTGCACTCAACAGCAACGGCCGATATTTCGGACATTAAAGTCGGCACCGTCAATGTGATTATAAAATATAATTATAAAATGCAAAAATCAAAAAGTCATAAATACTTACACGTATAACTATTTGCCGCAGTCGGTCGCTCTTTACCCCTGCTGCGCCATTTTCTTTTGAAATTTAATTTTTAATATATCTCGCAATGCATTATGGGTTATATTGCTCCGTCCAGGGCAGGTCCCTGTTAAATCGGATAATTCTAACGTATTTTTTGCCGTTGTGTAAAGAATCCCAAAAACGATTCGCTTATTTTGTTAAGTTAGGATTAGGGTTATGGTTAGTGGTACATCCGATGCTCACTACTTTTCAGACGCCCCTACAAAATGGCGTTCGCCCCATATAGTGCACTATATAGGGGATAGGGAGCGATTTCAACTTGCTCTAATTAGGATCAGGTGGTATTGTGGCAGGTTGCTGGAGCCAAAACATGGCAGGACTTTTTACTTACTGAAACTGGAATTTTTGATTACTTTTTTCATTGTTGCAAGGGAAGGATAATTTCACTTAATCTTTATGTCTAGAAAAAAATATCTAAAAAAACCCCACATTATTTTTCTCTAAAGAAAAAAAATGTGGTTAAGGCAGGCTGATGAAAATGTAAGAACACTAAATGCGTGACTGTTTAACTTGTAGAAGTCAACACTGCAGTGAACATGGTTCCATAAACTTGCACTCCCAGCACACAATATTGTAGGTCAACAAAATTCAACATGATGGGTAAATGGCAAATCCATTTCCAAGTCCTGCTATATTTCGTTCTACCTCTGCATTGCAAACAGACAATACCAGCTGATCCTAATTAGTGCAGCTGTTCAGTCAAATTGATCCGCTTGCCAGTGACAAAGGCTGTGTCCAAAATCTCTCCCCATCCCCCATATAGTGCACTATATGGGGCGTCCGAATTGTCCATATACTCTTTATAGTGCACTGAAAGTATCCCACAATGCAAAGCAAAAAATAGTGAGCATCGGATGTACCCAAGACGAAGCAATATAACCCATAATGCACGTTTTAACAGAGGTTTTAAAAATGACCTAAACTTAAATTTAAGTACTTTTGACTTTTACAGTTGAATTTTATAATTATATTTTGTTACTTGTTACTTTTACCTGGAACTGGAATTGCAATTTCTGGCCATGAGCCAGTAATGTTTTGCTGTTCAAATGAAGGAATGGACACAGTATGCTGTTCTTGAGTGCCGTACTTCCCATGGATATTATTTTGTGGGGCCCACAATATCTGGGTGCAGCCATGTACATCAGACATAAACGTTCTGGCTCTCCTGAGGTGGGATGATCCCAATATGGAGCCTGTAGGGGGATACAGTGCATCTCAGGTAGGGGGTGTTTGGTTTATCCTTCAAGAAATGCATTCACACCAGAGGCCTGAGTATAGTGCTGGAGTCGCCAAGAACTGCTTTAATATGTGCTTGGGAACCAGTGAACACAATAGATGGCTGAATTCCATCAGATTACTGTACTCAAACTGTGTCTTTAATTAATTACCCTATGTTCTGCACTATAAAAGGCACACTGTCTTTATTTTCGAACAAAAAAAAGAAAAAAAAGTGCTTCTTATAGTCCGGTGTCTCTTGATATGAATTCTAGCTTGTGTTAAGTTAACTCTATGAATTTGTGTAGTTCACTAACTTCACTGTCAGATACAGTATGATGGGAAGCAGAATTGCAGCACACCTATGCCAGACGGGAATCGATCGTCACGACAGGTGCGTGCGCTTGAACACTAAGCCAAAAGCACAAGAGACTGGGTTACGGGGTGCAGTCTACTCTAACCGACTATTCCACAGAACCAGTAATGATAGAGCGGCGATGCAATTCTGGGATGTACAATCCATATCCATCTCTTTCTCTCTCGATGTGCCTTATAGAGCAGAAAATATGGTTCTTAATTAATTTTTGTAATCTCATTGCATATTCGGAATACATGTAGCGACTTGCGCTGAAACACAAGCCAGGTTCGTCACGTCACTGGTGTGAACGCACCTGTGAAAAACATGGGAAGAAAGGCGGGACAGCGCTTGTTTCCAAGGTAACGGCATGAGTGACCAGTAAACACAAACAAATAAAAGACGAGTTCTTCCTTCTCCTCCTCCGAACAAAAGGCACGTGAGCAAATTTGATGAGAACGAAACAAAACAAAACAAGGCAAAGACATTTTCGGAGGGCGGTCCCTTTGGACTCGCAAGTGCCGTTCATTTAAAAGTCACGTTAGCACACGATCGATGACTGCCCTTATCGAGGGTTGGACGTCCTTCAAGGAGGCGCGCCACAGTCACGACCAGTCACAGCCAGACTCACACCGCAGAGCACAACCAAAGACACGTTGAAGATTTAACAGATCAGAAACATGGGACACAAAGCATGTGTTGATACTCGAAAGCGTCGTCCATCCTTGTTAGAAAATTCAGGTAAGTTAGAGGTAGACAGTATACCGTATTTACTTATGTACCGCGCAATTCAAAAAATGCTGATAACATTTTAAGCTGTTTGGTATATTCACTATTTATTCCAAACCTTGCCTTTTCATGGTTTGACAATTCAATTCTCCTCTTCCACTGCCCTCTAGTGAGCAAAGGTAAAAGTGCAATAACAAACTTTCATCACAAGAGGGCAGTAGATCTCCATACATCTTTAAACTCTTTTAAACGCATGTTCCAAGCAATTGAAATACAACGTTTGAAAATATACTGCCGGTACCCATGTTTCTTTTTGTCATACCGATATGCTCCAAGCATAATATGATGCAAGCAGTTTTTAACTTTTGTTTAGAAACACACACTGTGGTTTCTCTGTGCAGAGCCGGTTCTAGCGTGGTTGCTTTGAGATATGACCAATCCGAGAACTCAAAATCTTCTTGGTCGATAATTTGTAGTGGTGTATTCACACCAACTGGGACAGGGGGAAACAAGTTCAATATTGATGAGTTTGCTTCAAGAGGTGTTTAACAAGGAGACTCACGTTATTTTACATTTTGTTTTCATAAATAAAACAATAAAAATGAAAAAGGCAGACGTTCCCATCCCATAAATAAAAATAAGGCTCATTTCAGCCGGCAGAAACAGAAACTGTCTGTAAACAAAATAAATACAAACCCAAACCCCAAATGAACAGTGTTACCAATGGAGTCCAATCTCAATATAGAGTCACATAGTGCATCAATATTTCCCATTCACAATAATTAGTCAATGCTCCTGTGTAAAGCGTGAAAAAAACATTTGATCTGGAATTAACAAAAGCAAAACTTTAGATCACATCTCCATAAAAGCGCCCATCTCGACAAAGTCCAGGCAACATAAACGTCTTCTGTTGTAAAGCTCGTGTGCTCGCCTGGTTCCCACTCATATAAGCCAGACTCTCTTCTCTACGTCTGTAGAGCAGGGGTGTCAAAACAGCTTTAATCTAGTCTGCGAGATGATTTACCAAAATATCTGCTCCATCGCTAGTATCTCAACATTTTCAGTGAAAGAAAATGCTGTATTAAATGTGTCCACGGGAGGGTGCGACGATGATTGTGTTTCTACCGCAAACTGGACTTTAAATGGCTCGTTTTCATAACTGACTGTTAGGAATACAGTCCTAGAGAAAAATGAAGGGCAAATTGTGTACATTTTCAGAATAGCTTGGAATAGTACAATTATGAAAATGCACAGTTTACCCTTTTCGATCAAAGTTATTTCAAGTTATTATGATGCTATGATTTTACCAGCACGGACCTCTTGGGAATGGATTTTCTCTGAATCGGCCCTTGAGCTAAAATTATTTTGACACCCCCGATGTAGAGAGACACACATACGATCTCGCCGACAGCCGGAATAATTACAAACTAACCCAGTCTCTACTTAACTTGAGAAAATAATTACTCTGTTCCAAAAACAGATGTATCTACTGGCCTCTCTCACACACACACACACACACACACACACACACTTTCTCCAAGGTGCGTGCGTAAAGTACGCCCGTTCAACGGGCCATAAATAAAGACACGCACTCACTCAAAATGGCGGGCACCGTCTCCCTCGCAGCGTTCAACACACAGACAGTCATGGTCCTATCAACATTATGAACAATATTTATAATTTAAAAAAATGAATTATCTCTATCTACAACACCCTCAATACCAGATGAGTCCTCTACAGTGTAAAACTACTATGCGCACGTTGGTGTATGTGTATGAAGAGTTACATTAATTACGACAGGTCAGAATCAAAAAGACGATCCTGGGTGTATGTGCTTATGAAATATACTGGAGTGTACTGTAGTTCATCTGTAATGTTGTGTATTATAAATAACAGCCTGTACACAGCCCCTACAGTTAAAGGAAAACACCAGTGAAAATGCATATAATAGAATAGTCGATACACGCCTATGTCTGTGTCCACATGTTAGCATAGCTTAGCCCTATGGAAGATGGAAGCAACTAATCACATTCCACATTCTTCCCATTTAAATTTGATCATTTCCGATGACTTTTAACCCGGGCTTTGAATCTCTATTTTCCCCCATTCGGTTTCTTTCAGAGCAGAAACAGAAAACGTTCCACCTAAATTGGATGTTCCCGTGCCGGTTAGAACAAAAAAATATTGTTCCTGGAACGGGTAATTTTGTTCCTGTCAGCAGTTTAACGCTATATATGTTTGGGCGAACAATGACTAGCTACAGAGAGCCACTGCTGCCTACTGGTAGCCTCTACAGCAGAGGTCTCGTTGTGTGTCGGGGCGAACCCACAACAACACGCTACAGAGAGTCCCACGACGATTCATACTTCACTGCTGCATCGTAGATTTTATAAATACTCTTGTTTTATTTTTGAAGTTATCCCAAAGTGCAGTCCTTTGAGGAACGAAATAAAACAGTTATTAGCGGTCCATCTTATTTTCGGTAAGTCGAGCCCTGACCCATGTTGATGTCGCACTGTTTGGACTGTCTGCCTTTGCTTCTTTTACCTTCCACTAATCCCCTTCGAGGATGACCGTAGAGTTGCAGAGATCAGTATTTTGTTACACGAAATCAAATGCAGTGATTTTTCGTTGCTTTTATCTTCACCCACATTTGGGACTATGGGGGTAAGCTTTGCTAACTAAGTACTGCTAACTAAGTACTAGGTATCGAAAATATCTCAGTTCGAATTTCCAGAGGCGTTTTCCTTTAATTCATCATCAAGAGTCTCATACTGTAGATGTATGCTCACAGCCTTGGCGAGTTTCTGAATGAGCAAAGCAAAAACCGCCGGCGTGCACAGGAAGAGGGGAGGGCTTCCCGGCTAGGAGGCAGGCGTGTCCTTGTGGGGCGTGATGAATGCGTGTCCCGCGGTGAGGAGGGGGAGCCACCACAGGTTCACAAAAGCAACGCAGTTAAGGAGTGTTCACACAGAGCACTTTGGCGCGGTGCAGCAGTTTGGCGTTGATTGCATACACTAGAATGAAGACGGTGTCGTGTGATGACCGGATAATGGGGTTTGAAGAGGCCTAGAGACCCGTAGCAAAAAAAACATGTCACGGATGGGAGCTCTAGAAAATACAGGAGATAGCTTGGTTGAAGTGTGGCTGCTGTAGGACGCTCGGGGGGGTTATCTCCCACAGTCACCGAGTCCACTGGGTGCTGGTTTTGGCTGGCCTCACGTGGCAGGCTTTTCCAGTGGATGCGTGGGAATAGTGAAGTGGAAGTAGCTGTAGACAACTTGCGCTAAAAAATGAACGCGGATGTTGTCTCCCACTGTATCGAGCCAATTTGTCAGTCTAGTTTGGTTTCCGAAATGTTATAGCCAAGTCTATTATTTGTCAGGTGGAGGAGGATATGCATTGTGTGATACGTCGGTGTCACAAATCGAATTGATTGAATCGCACGTGTGTGGAACACAGACCTCGACCAGAACACTTGAATGGGGAATGGAACCCTGCAAGTTCCCACCATCCTTTTCTAATAAGGCAGTGGCTTGGTCACCAGAAGACCTCGTCCGTATCCACGCAGAAGAGGAAACTTCGCTGGAAATTGCGATATCAGGGCCGTAAATGTGGGGTGTCATAGTCGGGTCACATATTTAAGGCCGAATTGCATTTTGTTATATTTGTCAAATTCTATGGAAACACGGCTCCTCCGCAGGTGGGGGATGGTGCTGAATGTGTTAAGATGTACCTGGAGCACGTCCCTACAGGGACTGGTAATATGCAGTTCTGGAGCTACAGCGCTATAGGCAGGTGGAGCACAGCGCCACCTGTCCCTTCAGGTAGTCTCTACAGGGACAGACACGGTGCAGGGTGCTGTGTGCCCCCGCACAGCTGAACAGCAGCAGGTCCTGCTGTAGCAGACAGTGTCCACGGGCCTCGTTGTAGGCTGGTACCAGGGTGTCCGACGCCAGCTCCACGGTCCGACACGGCACGCCCCACCTGCAGGGGCGCAAGGCAGAGATTACAGTTCCTTTTTCTTTCCTTCTTTATTGAGAGAGAGAGAGGTGACAGGATTAAATCGGACTACAGCTCTGTCCTAGTTTATAACTTTTTTCACCGCAAGCTTACTTAGCTTAACGGTGTTCAGTGGAGTGGAGCCTGGACTTCCTAATTAAACTAGTAATTACAGCTAATCAATCGACTATGAAATTAGTTGGCAAACGATTTGTCATCAACTAAAATGGTACGGAGATGTCACAAGATCCCAAGGGCTCTCAAAAAGAATCCTTAAAGACACAGTGCCAGGTGGAAGCAGGAGAGGAAGAGAAAGCGATGGGAAGATAACATCCAAGAGTGGACAAGTTACAGGCTGAGGGACACCAGAGGGAGATGAAGAGAGGTGGTTGCAAAGTCTTCAGTGGCACACCAACAGCCAGACGACGGGAGTGATGATGATGATCGTCATCAATTAATCGTTTGCAGCTCTACAGTCAACTAAACGCTGCACCCTTACGCTAGGTTTCCACTACAGAGAGGTCCGTATACGGTCCGTACACGGTCAGTGCGTATACGGTCTGTATACGGTCCGGTTGGAAGATTGCTGTTTCCATTGCCATGTGTGTCACTGCCTGTCGCTGCCTTCGTATTCACGCGAGACCGCAGTTGACGCGATAGTTTTGACTTTGCCACAGAGCGTCTTTTTCCCAACTATACTGTTTGAAACGAACCCCCCTACATGCACAAATGTGTTGCATGCATTGCCGTGCGTGCCTCTGTGTGTCATGAACCAGAATGAAACACAGGACTCAAGCGCTGCAGAACACAGTTTTATTTACTATAATTAATAGTGTTCTTTTATTTATGAATTCAGAGTCAGTTCATAGGTGAATATCACCAGGCTTGTGGGCGGACCAGCTGGGCAGCGAGGGGACAGACGGACAGGTAGGCAGGCAGACAGGTTGGCAGACGGGCAGGCAGACAGGCAGACAG